>VMDR010000799.1:0-174561 GCA_007922815.1 Macrotus californicus | reverse complement strand
TCTTTACTTGCCCATCTCATCCTTTAGACTTGAAGGTGCTTCTGATGCCCAACACAATGTTAGGCACAGGGTGAGCAATTAATAAAGTATGCTGAGAGGAGAAAGGGAAGAAGAAAGGAAAGGAAAGGAAAGGAAAGGAAAGGAAAGGAAAGGAAAGGAAAGGAAAGGAAAGGAAAGGAAAGGAAAGGAAAGGAAAGGAGAGTTTAGGGTTTCTAGTCTTAGGGAAAAGACTGGACCTTTTGTGAGGATCCCATAACTTAGTGGAGAGAGATGATATGATTAAAAAGCAATACCGACTCGTATATGATTAGGGCAGAGATGCCTTGATAGCATTAATTAGAGCTATAACAGTCTAATTTTTTTTCCTGGGGAACCTGAGACAAAGAAAGTAAGGAATGAAAACTCCTAGATTTAAAATAAAAAGCACGACAGAAGGCTGGGGAGACCCAGCTGTTAGCCGGTCTTTACGCGCCCACAGGAGCGGGAAGGAACAGAGCGAGCCTCACCTTTGACAGCAATATCTTTCCCAAACAAAATGCAAAATGCGGTCAGGCCCATTTCCAGGACACTCATATCAAGCAAAAGCAATCCAAAGCCAAGGGCCTTCCCAGAACTGCTCCAGACCTGAGTCTCCAGGCAGTTCTGCACAGCCGGGGACAGAACTCATATTCTCCATGACTGATCTTTTGGCCTGGCTAGCCTCAGATCTGCTTGGGGAGGGCACGACTGAAATGCCGAGGCTCCTTCCTGACACGCACAGGGACTGCAGTCCTTGATTTTGGTGCTGGCGTGGCGTCATATCTCTAGGCAGGTGGTAGGCATGGCCTCCACGGTCTCATTAGAGCTGCCTCTGTAGGGAGAAAGCCAGGAGCGCTGGCCCCCTTTACACACAGCGAAACAGAAGGCCCAAGGCGGGCACCAGGCACTCTCAGGGTGGAAAGCCTTTGCTTTACCTAATGAGCCTCACTGCCTGGGCATCCTTGAGGCAAGGGGCGGCCGTGGCTCAGTTTTGTTTAGCTCAGTTCAGTCATCACTCTGTCATCATCATCTCATTATCTTTTATCATCCTCCCATCAGCCTTTGAGATAGGTCCCTTTTCCTTGCCATTTTGCATTTTACATATTAGGAAGCCAAGGCTCAGAGAGCGTACACCATTTGCCCAAATCAGATTGAAACCCACTTCTGTCTCCCTTGCCTGAGCTCTGAACCGCTGGGTGCTACTGTGGAAACCACAGTTCTGCCAGCTTTTGCTTCTCCCCCTGAGCCCCCACTGTGGTTGCCGAAATTTTTCATCTGCTCATCGCACTGGCTGCTTCATAATTACAAGGATCAGTGAGCTATGGCCTGTGTCTTGCCCACAAGCTGTGAAAATAAGGTTTACTGGAATAGCAGCATGCCCATTTATGTATGCATTATCTATGGGTGCTTTCATGCCACAATGGCAGAGCTGAAGAGTGGTAAGAGAGACCACATGGCCTGCAAATTTACAAATATTTATTATCTGATCCTTGAGAGAAATAGTTTTCCAACCCTTGATACAATAGATAAGGCAACCCCTACGCTAAAAGCTTAACTTTGATCATCTCATTTAACTTATACTATAATTGTATATATGTATGTGTAGAGGTTACTCTTATGCATCCTATTTTATAAACAAGGAAACTGAGTCTCAGAGACCCCAGAGCTGGTAAAGGAGAGAGCTGGAACTCAAACCAGGGCAGTTAGGCTCTTTGTGCCTGGCTACAGCTGCCTGCCATGGGGCAGACTCTCTGCAGACACAGATCGTATGGTGCTGAGCAAGATGTGGTCCTTCCCAAAAGGACGCAGGCGAGGATGAAGACAGGGGCAGCCCCGCTGAGGAGTGCCTGGAGGGTGGAGAGTCAGGGAGGAGCTGTGGGATCTGGGGGTTGCTCACTTGCTTCTGCTGGTGGCAACTGGGACACACAGAGGAGGTTAGGGGCAGGCGACAGTCAGTTCTGACAGGGAAGTGTGTCCCCAAATCTGCTGACAATTGCTTGGACAAATGATTTCCTAACAGTCTTTATCTTAATAATTTTGAAGAGTGATTTGGTTGTTCTGCCCAGCCTGGTCCCTAATTTCTAAGTGAGCAGCTTTGTAGGGGATGGTTTTTCGTCAGTGTTCTTACTCCACATTCAAGGGGGGAAAGCTGGCCTCTTCTTCTGAGAGCCTGCTCCTATGTCACTTAGACTTGGGGAACACGAAAGGGGCCTGGGATTCAGGGGTCACCTCTCTGCTCCCTGACAGCACACTGGACCTCTCCACATGGCCCTGAAAGGTGACCATCTGCACAGACATCAGCGTGAACAGGGAGCTCACGACTTCCTGGGCCAGTTCACCACATGGTTGGATCACTTCAGTTTGGGTGAATTTATGTCTTTAGCTGAAACTCAGTTTGCCTCCTTGAGGCCTTCTACCACGGGGTCCTGGTTCTGTTTCCAGAAACAGTGCAGAACAAGGCTACGCCACACCGGATGTTGTAGTGAAGTCTTCAAATGGGACATGATGTCCCCGCACCCCCAACCATTTCCATTTTCTGGGCTACAGAGCTTCCTTTCTGGGCTTCCTTCAACCATTTTTACTGTGATACTTTTCAACTGTTATCAGAATTCTCTTTTCTCTTAGAGTTTAGGCCTGAAATGTTAGATTTGCTAACCAAGTTCATAATGAATATTCTCACGATAAGCTTTTCCTAGAGCTGAAGTCTCTAGTGATGAAATAATAGACTTCCCAGCACTAAGTACTGCTGATGATGTCCTGTCGGGTTTCCCTTTGTGCCATGGTTTACTAGGAAGCTCACAGCAAATTTTGTGCTTGGTTTTCTCTTCCTTCTGGACTTTTTTTTTTTTTTTTTTGCTTCCTATCTTCCATCAGTTACTATGACCTTCGGTTCTACCGTACCTGCTTTTTATTGTAAGTATCGCATACATCCACTTCTATTTTATCTGTCCTCATACGCATTCTGTGCAGTATCTAGCTGAACGGTAAATACCCCCATGTCACTGATGAGAGTGTGAGTGGCACAACTGGTGAGTGACAGAAGTCTTTGCTGGTTCTCACCTTCGATCGTGATGCTGATGATGCCAACAGCAATGATATCAGTGATGATAAAGGAGCCAACATTTACTGAGTGCCTCTGGCCCGACAGGTACTTGTCTGAATGCTATTAAGTGTGACTGCATTTAAATCTTACAACCTATGAAGTAATATGATTAGCTACATATTACAGATGAGGAAACCAAAACACAAAGCGGTTAAATAATTTAATCTACTTCACAGATTCAGAAAATGGCAGAGCCAGCAAGCAACCTAGGTAGTCTGTCCTCAGAATGCATGTCCTTGTCCACCGTGCCTAACTACCCAAATGATCAGGTCACTTCCAGCCACTCCACCCGGGCTTTCAGAGGCCCTGGCACTGCAGATGAAGAGCCACCCACAGCAACTCTGGACCCATAAGGTTCTGGACCGCATCCTAGGGAAAGTTGATGTGGGCTTGGGGAGTTGCTTACCACTGCCCCCGGCAGCAGTGGCTTCTGGCTCCCTTGTCACCTACACACGTGCTCTGGGTGCCCCTCCCAATCCTGTGCCCTGACCAGGAAGCCAGGCTAAAACACGGGATTGGAATACAGACGTCAGCCCAGCAGGGATTGTGGAGGGCAGCCAGGGCTTGGCTGGAGACCGTGTCATTTGTACAAAGGTCCATGTTCAAGCAAGACAAGGGTGGAGGGGGAGTGTCGGGGGACAGTGTCCGCGCCAGAAAATAGGAAAGAAGTAAGGAAGCCAAGAGGTCTGCTGGCTGATCCATACTCTACCTATTACATGCCAGATACTTCTTTCCATAAGCCAGACATTCTCATCCTGAAATGAAGAAACTGAACTCACAGAGATTAGAACACTAGTACTAGGTCATTCAGGAAGTATAGGTGCAAACATGGGAGTTACTCCTCACAGGAAGAAGGCCCACTCAAAGCTATGAGTATTTTGTTATAGGAGATAGAATACCACCCCTACTACAGGGGGCTGTGGTTAGAGATGGGCAGATGGAGAGAGGGCAAAACACCCAGGGGCGGGAGGCTGGGTAATGCACAAGGCAGGCGGGAGCTCCAGACGTGTGAACCACCTCCCAACGGGCAGAAGATAAATGAATGCCCTGCCTCTCTCCAGGATAGGGGCAGGTAGGAGACACCCCCAGGCCCCTAGTAATGGGGCTCACCAGCTCAGTGCCTTTGTCCACCTCCTCCCCCGGGCGGTGAGAAGGGGGCTGGAGCTGGGTGCAGGCTGGGTTGCTGCTGGAGACTTGCCACAGCCCTTGCGGGCACTTTCAAGTCCTGGGATTTTTGTCCTATCTCTATGTGACCTGGAACCCAATGCACAGTGGTCATAAAGGTAAAAATAGAACACCTACTATGTGCTGCACATGATACTGGTGGAGCACACCCTTTGATTGTCTCAGAAACGAGGGTCGGGGTCATTGGCAGCACTGGAGCCTGCGCTTCCGCAAACTGCTGGCTGCCGCCGAGGTCTCAGTTCCTCTGTGATTAGATCAGACCATCAGCTTCCCCCCTTCTCTTCTCCTTGTGAAAATTCTGCAGTGCAGGCAGGGATCCAGAAGCGGGAAAGCCGTCTGCAGCTGCCTGCCAATGCTCTGCGGTGCCGGGGTGGATGGAACTCTGCAGAGTCCCGGCTCGACCACTGCCCCTGGCGGGCGAGACATGTGCGTGTCACTGGGGCCACTGCTGCTGGCCCTCACCCCAGGCCCTTTTCTGATGGGCACTGGATGCCTCCGGGCCCCGTGGAAGTTTTGGCATGGTCCTGCCAGACTGTGCTCATCTTGGGCAGGTCTTCCCCTCCCTTCCTCAGATCCCCCATCTGCACAACGGGAGTGATGATGCCTGGTCTCGGCAGAGCTTGTTGTGAGGCTAAAGCGGGCTAGGAAGTCAGAAAACACTCGACGGCCTCAGCATCGCTATGAAAGAGCAGAGGGTCGCTGGAGTCGTTCCTATTTTTAGTGTCAGCTCTAATGTTTTAGCCAACCAAATATGTCTGATTGGCTTACACAGAAGCACAGATTTGTTCAGAGTGGGAAGACTTTGCCACTTTTACTCATAATAACTCATAATAAGTGGCAGGATGAGAGCACCAAGGGTCACAGAGCTCCCGGGGCCACACAACCAGAGAAGGTGGTGCTGAGCTGGAGTTCCCCAGTGCAGCTGGGTCCCTCCTGGACACCGAAACAGGAAATGTCGACACCTTGACATTGAAAAAGAACCAAAGGGTGGCCTGAGCCAGCTCCACTCCCCGCTAATGAATCTGTTTCCAGCAATGCAAATCATTGACTGGCTGCGGAGCTTCTTGTTGGCTTTTCTGATGTGAACCGATGGAGGAGGGGACCGAGACAGAGCACTCTTTGCTGTGTCCCCACTGCCATCTGACACCCAGAGTTATTCCCCTGAGGATCAATCCAAAAGGTTTTTCTCTGCGTCTGAGCAGGCAGCTCCCCACGTCTGACCCGGGAAAGAGTAAATCAAATTCTTTAAAGTCAAAACACTATAACCTAAAACACGGTAAGAAAATGTCTCCAGTGATACAGTGGCACAGAAATGCAGGGAGAGAGATCCGAAAACCCCTGGAAAGGATTCAAAGTGCTGGGTAACGCAGAGAGCTCGCTCAGCCTCCTGCTGTTTCCTCTGTGAGAAGAAGCCGGACCAACTGCCCAGCAAGGGCATCCGATGGCAGCAAAACTTATACCCCGGGGACAGCAAGCTGGAGGTGACCTTTCAGACCTAGTGACAGGAGCATCCAGAGCCTCTAGTCAGGAACGTGTGGCCCAGAGGACTGTCCTCTACATGTGGCCCAGACGACTGTCCCCACAGGACACGTCCCCTAAGGTTTGTAGGAGAGGCAACTCCAGGAGTGACTGAGTTCCCATTTTGACACGGAGCTGCTAAAGGAGTGAATCACTGACCCGGAAGCACCTTTTCAACATATAGGAAAGCAGCAGAATGCAAGAGAAGGGGCCGGAAAGGAAGAAAAGATCAGGAGAAGGGGATGAGGAAGCAGAGGGAGGGGGTGATAAAGGGAGGCAAGAGGGTCGGCAGGGTTAGGAAGAGCCGGGGAGCAGATGGAGGACAAAATTAGGAGGTAAAGTGCAGCAGAAAACAGAGCAGAGGGCCAGGGCGGGGGAGGCCGGAGAGGGGAATAAAGGAGACGAGAGGAGGGAGGTTTCGGCTGGATTTGTAACATTTTCTTTCTGAAGCCAGGCTGGGGGTTTATGGTGCTTTTTAAAAAAATGTCTAAAGGATTTTATTTTTTAGAGAGAGGAGAAGGGAGAGAGGAACAGAGGGAGGGAAACACTGATGTGGGGAAGAAACATCAATTGGCTGTCTCTTGCAGGCCCCCCACTGTGTACCTGGCCGGCAACCCAGGCACACGCCCTGACCAGGAATCGAACCCACGGTCTTTCAGTTTGCAGGCTGGTGTTCACTCCACTGAGCCACCCCAGCCAAGGCAATGGTGTTTATTATGTTCACTATACTCTCTTCTATGCTGGTTTTCATCCCTGAGACATGTTATTATTTTTTAACAAAAGGAAGAGGAAGGAGAAGAATGAGAATGAAGAGGAGGTCAAGGGAGATGGCAGTCACATCTTCCTCTTTTTTGGACAAATGTAATCAGACGGCTGGAGGCTGGAGTGGTGGGAGAAAATAGCGCTGTGGTCTGCCCGACCATGTGAGAGCAGGAAGCCAGGCTTCTCCACTAGTTCTGGTTCTAAAGGAGGCACCTGAGCCTGAACCGGATGGAAGCCATGGTCCCTCTGTCACCTCTCTGCTGCCCTGCAGGGCAGGGGCCCTAGACCTGCGTCCTGTTCTACCTTTGCCTTCAATGCAGCGGGGTCACCTGAACAGTTCAACCAACGTTTCCTGAGCTCTGGCTCTGCCAGGGACAACGCTGGAGGTTGGGATACAAAAGGGTGTCCCTGTTCTTCTTGAGGACTTTACAGGTGGAAGGGAGCTGCTCAGAGCCTCAGTTTTCCCATCTGTAGAATGAGAGGGTTTGCCTCGGTAGCTTTCAAGCTGAGCTTGCTCGGAGCCCTAGGAGTCCAGGGTGTGGCTCAGAGAGACCAGGAGAGGGATCCTACACTTTTTCTAGAACAGCTCAGCTTTGCTCGGTCTCAGATATTAGGACTGGGATTCAGCGTGGATTTAGAAATAGGATTCCACTGCTAGAGGAGATCTGCACACCACAGAACGCGAAGCCCCCCAAGGTATAAAGTTTTAAAGTTCTCTTTCTAAGGTTGTATGATTCCTTGGAGATCCTAACTGTAACAATTCATTCACTCATCCTTTCAATGCATGCTTCATGCTTATTGAGGTTGCTCAATACATGGGACAGAGATAACCAACCAAAGAATAAATAAACAAGCTAATAGAGCAGGGTGCTGCTGCCCAGAGGGACATGAGATGGGGAGCAGGCTAGGAAGTCCTCCTGGAGAGGACGTCCTTGGAGCTGAGGCTTCCTGGGCAGAGAGACCAGCCTCGGAAAGGGGGAAGAGCAGTCCAATATAAGGACCAGCCAGCAGGGAAGACAGATGATGAGGATGAATCTGGCATGCCCAGGGTCGGGGAACCAGGTCACAGAAACCAAGGGAAGACGAGACGGGTCAGGGAGGTAGGCAAGGCCCGACGGTGCAGGTTATTGCAGATTTTGTAAACACTTTGGATTTTAACCTGAATTTGATAGGATGCCTTTGGATGGTTTCAAAGAGAGGCCTGACGTAACCTGATTCAATTTCATAGAGTTCAGTCTGGCTGCTACGTGGGGGTGGCAAGGGGGACAAGGATGGAGACGCTTCTTTTGGTGGCACAAATGAGAGACGGTAGAGACTGGGGTACAAATGGCGAAGACTGAGGAAAGGACAGACATGGCATGTTTAAAAATGAGAAAAAGATTTCATGATCACCTTACCTTTTTAGACTCTAAATGTCTGAGTCTTGAGCTTCTCCTCACCTTTTAGTGCCTAATTCTGCCCCCAAGTACACCTATGCTTGGTAACTCCAGGCGGCAGAAAGAAACCAGGATTCTTGACCATTTGGGGGAATGTGCAGATTCAGACAGACCCCCCCCCCGAAATTTATTGGCCCCTCTACTCTTTGCTGAGAAAGCTGCTGGGCCACCCTTCATATTGGCATGACAAAGTCCTGGACCACAAACACGAACTCTTTGATTTCAGATGGGTATGCAGTAATGCTTGCCAATGGATTTGACCAAGCAGTGAGCTGAATACAAATGGAAGTGAAGGGAAACTTTGATGTGAAGACCACAAGACCCAAGACGAAGTGACGGGTAGTTATTTTTGAAGTGCCTCCCACAGACTCATACTTTGGAAGATATAAAAAAGAGTATAAGACATATTCCTATCATTTAAGGATGCACCCTCTAGCCCTGGCTGGGTGGTTCAGTTGGCTGGGGCCCTGTTCCGTACATTGAAAGGTTGCAGGTTCGATTCCCAGTAAGGGCATATACCTAGGCTGCTGGTTTTATCCCCGGTGGGGGCATGTCTAGGAGGCAACAAATCAATATTTCTCTCTCCCCTCCCTACCCCTCTCTCTTCTCCCACCCCCGCCTCTTCTCTCTCTCAAATCAATAAATATATCCTTGGGTGAGGATTTTTTTTTTTAAAAGAAAAGGAATGCATTCTCTAGCTGGGGAAACATGATCGACACAATAAATGGCTAGACATCTGGCTGGCTAAATGCAGGGGAGCCATCTGATGGGCTGAATGAAGTAGGGGGACTTGGGGTCTCCACTACGGCCCCGAGGTAGCTTCATGGGGTTTAGATTCCAGGCCCACCTCTGTGACTTAGCACAAGGCAGCCAACTCCTCGGAGTCTGATTCCACTCCTTTAAACAGGGGTAATGCTTCCTGACATGCTTAATAGGGATTACATGGGATTGGAAAATGCTTCGTAAGTTGTAGAGTGTGGTATAAATAGTCAGGGTTATTATTACTGACTCTGTGTGCAAAAGGAGAAGGGAGATAGCAATGTGTCAGCAAATAGAGGCTTCTCTGAAAAACAAAAACCTACTCCAACTCCTCCTGCTTCGAAACCAGCAGTGGCGCCCCACCGCCTGAAGCAGAGCCGGCAAACGGGCCTTGCCCCCAGGCCGAACCTGGTCCATCGGCCGCAGCACAGTTACAGCCATTTATTGACATATTGCCTACGACTGATGGCTGGCCGCACAGCAGAGCCGAATTGTCGCAACAGAGACCGTATGGCCCACAAAGCTGAAAGTATTTGCTATCTGGACCTGTAAAGAAAAACACAATGCTGACTACTGGAATAAAGGATGAAGTCTAACTCCCATTTAGAACGTAAGTGCCGCTGATGCTGAAGCAGGATCTGAACACATCCAAGTCAACCCCACCCTGCACAAACACTCGTAAGGCGCCACCTCCCAGGGATGGGCTCCTTAGGAGGTGGCATGTCAAGGTTCCTTCCTCGTTCCACAATAGGGACCAGGTCCTACTCCTTTTTGTGATCTCCACCGTGTTTCTCGCAGTGCCCAGGTCATAACAGGTTCTCCATAAGGATTAACCTAATTCAATATGAGTCATAGTTAGGGCAAGCCTCCTACACTAAAGGGCAGACATAATTCATTCATCCCAGAGACCTAGTGACGATGCATCTCAGAAAGGGAAAGCAAGTTGGGAGTGAATCAGTTTTCTCCTAATTAATTAGTCACACACATATTTATTCCATGCCATAGAAACTAAAACCAATAAGGTAATACGGGATTATATCCACTCCTCTGGGAAGAATTCACGTAACACGAGCTCTGTATCAAGCTGGGTGTGAGGACCAGGGGTTCAGAGTGGACTGTGACCAGTCTCTGCTCCCAACGAGTTTGCAGTCTAGTCAAGGAGGCTGAAGGTCAGCAGATAATCACTGTCCAGGGAGACAGGCACTATGACAGAGCAGTACGTGGTACATAAAGGGGCAGGGAGAAGGCAGGAGCCCTGGGTATGCCCTTCTTGCATGCTGCTTCCTGAAAATTCACCTACAGTTTCCTCTCCTGAGGCAAAGCAGAAGGGGCAAGACACACGAGTACCTCACAGTCTGCAGTTGGATTCTATCTGATGAGCCAACATGCTGACCACATTACCTAGATTGTCTGATTTAATCCTCACAGCAATGCTATGTGGTTTTACAGAGGCCACGGCAACAAGAAGTGGAAGATTCTAGTCCAAGTCGTCCACAAGCTAGGCCCTAGGCACTCAATCCTTCACTGCAGAGCCTAGAAACCAGAGAGGGAACTGGGGGTCTGTTCCAGAGAAAGTCTAAAGTTTGTGATGCACAGCGGTAGCACTAAACCTTCCTGGAGCTACTGTGTGGCCACTGATTTCACGAGGACCGGCCGGTGCCGAGCAGGCACGGTTCCTGGCTGGAGCACAAACAGTCAGCTAGCGTTCAATGACTCAGTAATCGAGGGAGGGGAGGATAACATGTCGCAAAGGTCAGCAATAACTCCCCGCCGCTGGGTGTGCAGTGGGCTGCTGCTACCAGCTCTGGAAACCGATGCTGGGCTCTGGCCAGGACGTTAATTAAGCCCTAACCGCCGAGGCCCAGGGAACTCCCCATCAATTAATGGTGAGCTGGCGGCCTGCCAGACCTGAGGCCTATTCAAGGTCATTCCCTTTAGCTGCTCCCCTGGACATGTCTGCGCAAAGGTCACGGTGGGTGCTGGGGGCAGAAGAATTGGAATAAAAGTACGCCGTACTGTAAAGTAAAAGTTGTTCTATTTACTCAGCATCCTAGGTTATGTTCAGGGCACAAGAGTTTCCATATTAGCTTAATCGCTCAAATGACCACTTTCTACTTTTCACTCTTTACCTGCACCAGATGCAGTGCAAAACCAGTAAACATGCCTGATCTTCAGTAAATTTCACAAGAAGTGTCAGAGGCGATTGTTCTGCCGTGTCACTGGCAGTGATGAACAAAGATCATCAGGAACTGACCAAACGCAATGACAAAGAGGCTCTGGTGACGAGGCCTTCTCATGCAGTACTAGTGGGGTTGCACATTAGGAAGAACTCTCTGGAAGGAGAAGTGATCATGTCAACAAAATGTAAAAAATGTATGGGTGCTTTAACCTACTAACTCTTCTAGGAATTTACCCCAAGGAAATAATTAGGCAGGTGCTCCAAGGTTCACCAAAAAAACTGCTACTTGCAGGGTTATTAATAATACCAAGTATTTTAAAACCACCTAAATATCCACAAAAGGATACTATTTAAATAAATCATGGTGTGACTAGGCAACAGAGTCCCAGGAGCCTACTTAAAAGGAGGGTGGTGAATCTATAAGCCAGGAAATGCAACTTCCTCCGCGGTGTTCGGTTTTTTCTAGAGGCCGCCCGTGGACCTCCACGTGGAAGTGGTGTGCATAAAACACACGTGCCAGCGTTGCACGGGGAGAAGCCCAGTGGACTTCACGGAACCGTGCGCGTGCACCGTGGCTCCTTCCGGGCGGTGAGATTTCAGATGAGGTTTTTCTTCCTTTTTTGTTTATCTTCATTCTTCAGAGTTTTACAACAAACATGGAATATCTTTAAAAACAGAAACCCGACTGTTTTTGAAGATCAAAAGAAAACATCTCCAGGGCATGTAAATCTCCTGGAGAAAAAGCAGGGCTAAACCCAGAATAAGGGCTGACTTTCAGAAGGAAAATATCAGGAGCGGAGGCGGGGGCACTTTAAAGCCTACCTGACAGTCTTGAACAAGAAGGCCTGTCCCAGGCTTGGGCCCCAGGGTCACTCCTTGGGTTCAAATGTCAGCTCTGTCACTTACTAGACGAGCCACTTGCAGCAAATTACTTAACCTCCTGAGCCTCGGTCTTCTTACTTAGGAAAAAGAGAGGGTGACAGTCCCTGCTTCTACTATGGCCACCAGAATTAGAGAAGAGAGTACATGAAAACAGCCCTCACGGTACCTGGCACATAACCAACGTGCCCTGACCACAAGCTCTTAGGGAAACCAGCTTCACACAGTCATCATCCGAGTGAGTTCACAGGAGTGGAGCACTGATGAACAGTGGGGGCGCGAGAAGGTAGAGAACCCCTGGGCACAGGAATCCACAACAGCAGACATAGGGAGCAGTTGTGGGGCCTCCAGACCAACTGACGACTCCCTCGCATTGCAGATGGATCCTGTTCTCTGTCGGGACCTGCCACTCACTGCCCTACCTCACTGAGTTAGCTAGGCCCTCTCCAGGCAGCTGGGAGCAGGGAAAGCTGAAACTGCCATGGGTATTGTCTAGTAATTCCTGGAGAAAGAAGACTGAGGAGACAAAATGGATACCCTGACACAGCAGAGTGAAGAATGTTTGGGGAGCAAAGCACCCATGCTTGGGGAAGTCCGAGGTTTCGACCTTTATGATCAGGCGGAGCACCAGAGACAGACAGAATGTGGACGGTTTCATCACGTTCATTTTCCCTTAACACTCCTTGTGCAACCCAGGCACGCTTCAAACTTGTCTTGCCCCAGTGTGATCCCTTCAACTTGAGGCAAATAGGTTCACTTTGCCATGTCAATGTGAGGGGATAGTGCCCTGCATCTCTCTGGACCTGCAGGGGTCTGCACACTCTTCTCAAATCACTGATAACATCTGCCTGCACCAAGGGCAGATCCCCAGGGAGAAGGAATGACCTCACAGCTGAGAACCCAGACTTGGGAATCGTGGGCACCTGCGGTCATATCTGAGTTCCTCCACTGAGTCCTCGCTCTCTCTGAGCCTCAGTTTCCCCATCAGTCCAATAAGAATCCTGACACCTGATAGGTTTGTTGTTAAGGATTAAATGACATAATGCAATCTTGGGAAGGCAGCGGCATGTAGAGGCGAAGTGCACAGGCTGTGGTGCCGGACCGTTTAGGCTCAGATCTATCTCTCACTAGCTGTGTGTCCTTGGGCACGTTACTTAACCTCTCTGGGCCTCAGCTTTTTCATCTGCAAAATGGAGATAATGATAGTCTCCACATCTGTAGAGGAAGGAATGAATGAGTTCCAGCTTGGAAAGTGCTAGAACACCACCTGGCACATTAGTGAGCACTCAGTAAATACATGAGTTGTTACGACTCATGCATGCAAAGCCCTCAGCATGGTAAAAATACAAGTTCATTAGGTGGTCACTGCTATTGTCACAAGGTACATGTTCTACAGAGAATGTTGTGCTCGTTCGTCTTCTGGAAGGCAGTGAGAAAATGAAGACGGTAGGGAGAGTCTTGTCCTCGGGTACACGCGAGAGCCCTGGCAGAGGGAGTTCACTGTCCTGTTGCCAGCGCAGGATACGCGAGACCCCTGTGCCCAGGCTCCCCTTCGCTTCCAAAGGGCCCTCATTCAGTCATCCACTCTGTGAGCAAATGCTCTCTAAGCACCCCCAGTGAGCCTAAAGGAGCACCCAAGACGAGAATAAGGTGGCTCTGGCCCCTGCCACCCGGAACTCACAGGGTAGTGGGGACAGGCTCACCACACACACACACACACGTGATTACTTGAGGACAGCTGCAGCCGGTGTTGTAAAGTATGTGATGAGAAGGGAATGGGGTCCCGACCTGGTCGAGCCCTGCAGGTGTGCAGTGGGAGGAGTCATCGGAAAGGCTGGTGCGTCACCCGTGAATAGGAATTGGCTGGTGCCGCCTGGGAGTGAAGGAGGGAACGATCTAGGCAGACAGGCACTTAGTGCCATGGCCCTGCAGCCACATGGTGACTGTCTCACCAGGTGGACAGGAGGAAGGACAGTGCGACTGACTCGTTCCTAGACCATCCACTCAGAAGCACTCAGCTGGGTGGTTGGAATTTGGAGAGACATCGAGGTGCTCAGGAACGTGTTCTCAGCTGTGACTGTTGTCTCTTCCCTTTCAGACTCTCCTTGCCTGCTGGCAAAGACTTCCGAGTCTCCGACCCTGAGGCCCGGGCACAAGGGCTGGCCGTTCTCAGCTTAGATTCCCAGAGGCTACAGCCATGGATCACTTTGCCCACATGTGAACTTGAACCACTCGTGAACCACGGCAGGGATTCTGCTCTCTGCAGGCCTTCCGATGCCTCCAACCTGCCCTGGCCAAACCCCGCTGGGTTTTGCGAGGCTGTTTAGGAAGATGAGTCTCCCTCATTGAAGAAAAGGGGCAGAGCATGAAAGCAAACCATGGCT
Organism: Macrotus californicus; assembly: GCA_007922815.1. Taxonomy (NCBI): domain Eukaryota; kingdom Metazoa; phylum Chordata; class Mammalia; order Chiroptera; family Phyllostomidae; genus Macrotus; species Macrotus californicus. The sequence goes on along the minus strand of VMDR010000799.1, from coordinate 160,338 downwards.
CTGAGGGAGGAACCCGTGATTGACAGAAATGGGGACGTTCCCTTAGGAGCATCATGTATCATCAAAGAAGCCAACTCCCAGGTCATTGACTTCTCTGCCTGTTTACATGCCATGGAAAGGAGATGTGTCTAAGTTTCCTGTAGTTTTGCCCTGGAAACTGATGCTCCGGCAAAGGCAGCCGTCTGTTCCAGACGTGGCAGGTTTCTTCAGGAATCCACACACTGGGAGTCTGGCGCTGTCCCCTAAGTGGTACCTTTGTTGTCTTTCTCTTTAAGACAGCAAGCTTTTCCCAGGATCAGAGCTGCCTGCCAGCCTCTCTTGATAAATAGCCCACCAGCTCTCTTGGTAGATTGGATGTTTAATAATTAGCCTAACTCATTGTTTATCAAAGTGGCAATTATCACTGCAATGAAATAATATTTTAACTGCAGGGGAAGCATTACAGATAGCTCCCAAGTAGACTCTATGGGCTGGGAATGGCCCACACAGCTTCTGATACTCAGAGGAAAGGGCCACTCCGTCTCGGCTGGCAGATCTCAGTGTCTGAGATGCTACCATCAGATGCTGCCCCAAAGACCTAAGGACATGTGCCCAGGAGAAGTGTACGGTCTCAACCCGTCCCACTGAGGCTCAATGGCCCAGCAAAATATGAAAGTGCGGCCTGTGCTTCTGAAGCGTAACAGCCTGGAGTCAGTAGAGTTGGTGAGGCAGCCGCACCACCGCAGGAGCAAGTCTCAGCAGGTGCGGTTCAAGGACGATGGGACCAGCAAGACACCGCCTGGCCTCCCCGAGGTGGAGGTCCATGCTTCTGAAGACCCGGCTGTGATGGGCAAGACTCAAGCACCCAGACACCACCACCTCCCCGCCTACTCGCTCTCCTTCCCCCGGTCCCAGAAGGCAGGGGGCTCTCGGAACATCGCGATCCAAACCTCCCCCAGTCTCAGGAAGCATTTCCCAATTTTCAAAAGGAAGAGACTCACAGCCAGCAAGTCCCTGGTGGAAATGCCAACAGCACCTCAAAGTGCCATCCAGGTCAACGGCAACCTCTCCGAACAGGACATTGTGTCTTCTGAACTCGCCTACTTAAGGCTGGCTCAGCATCTTGAGGATGGGCCTCAAAGGGTCAAGGCACCCCACCCGTTTCTCCCTAGAATGGCCAAGGTGCAAAGCAATGGGCCTGTCAGCATATGCTTGGAAGCAGGGACCTGGAGAGCCTCAGAGAGAGCAACAGCTGCCATTCAGGTCCCGGATGATATTTATCACAGTCCTTCCTGGGCAGCGAGGGAGCCCGCTTTCAGCCAAGACAGGTCTGCAGAGATGAACAACTCCATCCACCCGTTGGTTGACATGTATCCAGGCGATGGGAGAAGAGCACTCCCATCTGATTCAGAAAGACCCCCCCCTTGCTTAAATGCCACCAGCGGTGCCAACCACATGCCAGGCACAGAGAAACTCAAACCCGAACTGCTTTTGCCCAAAGACAACTCTGGTGACAAAGACTTTGGCCCATTGTCATCTCTGCCGAAGGAAACGCGGGTTCCCTCACCCCCACGGACTCACAGCTCTCCCTCGCCAGGCTCCCGTGGCCAGCCAGCCCACCCTGGAGGGGCGTCAGACTGTTCTCCACTGAGTGACCAGCACCAGGAACCGCTGTCCGTCAAACCCGACAACACACCAAAATCTGCCCCTGTGTGTCAGGAGCAGGCAGTGAGGACCACCACCCCGTCAGGCGCCCCAGAGCCTCGCCATTGCCCAGGAGATGATCGCCTCCCATCCTCGCTTCCAAGGAGGGAGACCAAACTTCAGAGCAGCAGGGAGATTGGGGGGATTAATCAAATCCACCTGGCACGGGGCGAACTCTGCAACCTCCAAGGCAGGCTGCAATCTGTGGAGGAGTCTCTGCACTCGAACCAAGAGAAAATTAAAGTCCTTTTGAATGTAATTCAAGACTTGGAGAAAGCTCGGGCTCTCACAGAAGGGTAAGGTGAATTTTTTAAATATTAAAAACAACCGGCTTCACTCATTTGATAGGAGAGGGGCAGAGAGAGAGCATCGGTTTCCATTAGTAAAATGTCTCCAAAATGTTTGAGTTTCTGTTGCTTCCCCAAATCACAAGCAATGTCCTCCCTTTTAAAAAAGAAAAAAGATTGTATTTATTCATTTTTAGAGAGAAGGGAAGGGAGGGAGAAAGAGATAGAGAAACATCCATGTGTGGTTGCCTCTCACACGCCCCCTACTGGGGACCCGGCCTACAACCCAGGCACGTGCCCTGACTGGGGATCGAACCAGTGACCCTTTGGTTCTCAGGCCTGTGCTCAATCCACTGACCACACCAGCCAGGGCAATGTCCTCCTTTTATTCCAACCTGGTTCTATTCAATTCCAGACTCCGGTGGATTTCCACAGCTGTTTGTTTTTGTTTCCAAACATCCACAGACTGAGGAAAGGGGGCAATGAAGCAGCAGGGTCAGAAACAATTTTAAGATGGGGGTCCAGTTGATTAATGATGGGGGAAATGATAACAAACAGGTAGCCCTCCACCCCACCCTCGAAGCAAGCCACTACTCTTGCACAGTACTTTGGCCATTTGGTGTTTGTCACGAAGGACTTGAGGTGGCCACCAAGCTTCCTGCTGACCTTGCCCTCCACTGACCACTTTCCTGGCGAGGGCCAGTCCCTCACTGACCAAACTCAGTGGGGGCTGAAATGAGATCACAATCCTGCAAAGAAAAAAAGTCACGGAATGCTTGGCTGGGTGACTCAGCAGCAGCCGGGGAAGGGAAAGGTGGTTATTTATTTAGGTGTGGAGTGTTTGTCCTGGAAAATGTGCCCCCGAAAGCCCGAGAGGAAGCGATGATGAAAGCGCACCAACAAAAGGTGGGAGAGGGAAGCGGAAATTAACTGGCATCTGCTGATGTGAATCAGCAGCGACATCGCCTTACCCGAGGGCAGCCCTGGGGTGGCACAGACAGGCACACTGAACCGAGGGGTCGGGAGTTGAACCCCCTGCCCCCGCCGCTCGTTTGCAAAGCCCCTCAGTTTCCCCTCTATTGCAAGAGGGTAAGAAGAGCTGACTCATCTCCCAGCTATTGTTGCCAGCAGGGAAAAAACCCTCAGACCTGAGAGCCCTCTAGAAACATGAGGTCCCACTCTCATGGGTTCTTGTTTATTTGTCACGGTCTCGCGGCTTCAGAACATGGCTCCCGGTGAGGGGGGCAACGCGCAGGACGCGTGCATCCCATGGGAATTTCATCCAGCAAACTCTCTGTCTTGCAGGCGCAACTTTTATCGAACTGGCCAAGACCTCAACAACTGCAGTACCTGCCAGAACACGGCGTGCATCATATACAGGTACCTGGCCACCACGGAGGCCGGCTCTGTGGAACGCGGAAGCTGCGGGTCCACAGGACACTCGGGTACACTTAGATGCAGAAAGTTAAGAGAGAGGCAGAGACAGGAGGCCTTTCAATACCTGAGGCTGAAACATCAAGGGCTTGAATTGTGAAATGTTAACACCTGGTTCTGAGGCAGCCTGGCTTTGTTTTCTTACAATAAGGGCTATGAGCAAATGCTTTGGATAATGGTCCCTACACTTACTGAACGCCAAGTACGGGCACCTTACAAAGCTCTACGGGCACATTTTGCATCTCATTTCAAAATTATACCGTGCGAGGTGGGTGTTACTGTCTTCAGGGAAGTTCAGCCACATGGCTCAGGTCACAGGAAGCATTTTCAGAGAAGGGGCCAGGCTCAAGACTCAAGGTCAGGCCTTTCTGACCCCAAACCCGGCAATGTTGATTACCCTACCACAGAGCCCCTTCCTCAGCGGTAGCTTCACCTGCCAAGCACTGACCATGTGGCAGGAAACATGCCAGTAAGCACTTTGCGTTCCTTTCTAAGTGCCTCATTTCCTTCCATCAGGGGGTAAGGCTGCTGCAGTAAGGTGGGCTTTTATAAGTAATAGAAGGAAAACATTACGTAGCAGTGACAGCACTGGACCCAGCGTCCCAGTCCCCGAGTCAGATGTCTGCTGACATGTCTGAGGCTCAGTTTCCTCATCTGCAGAGTGGAAACAGCTATCCAAGGTAACGCACATAGATGCCTTTGTAACTGCAAATCTCCGTACAAAGCCAAGGGCTTATTGCTGTTATTACTAGAAAGATCGGTGCCCCCTTAGCTGGAAGCCCATTTCAGCAGCACGGTGGAAATGTGGTCAAAAGCAGTAATTTTGGTTGATGGCATCTAATTTTGACAAAAGTGTAGGATTTTGCTTCCTCTATTACATTTCTCTCTCAGATGGAAAGGGCAGCCTGATGGGGTTGTCTGTGTCTTCTTTTAAATCTGTCTTCTCTCTCCAGCAGAATCCGAGACTTCATCCCAACAACGGAAGGGGGGCTGGAGGTTAGAAGGCCCCTACACCTCGGCAGGGCCTGGGGCATTTTTTCGTTGAAATGTCAATTCCTTACACCTAGCAACCACAGAACTACATATTTTCACCAAATGACAGAAGCTTCAGGACTGAGCACAGAAAATGCCCTTTACCTCAGTGTAAAATCAAAAACATCCCCTCAAAAAAAAAAACAAAACACAAAACACCCTGGAAAAGGCTTGTGACATTGCAAAGTATAAGTAGCCAGTGTAGTCTCACCAATTGCTACATTTTTTGCTCTTTTTTTTTTCTCATCTCGTTTCTTAAGCAAATTTCCTAAGCTCTAGGACAAAAATTATTAAATGTCTAGACAGCTAGGGAGAACAAAAAAACCATTCATTATAAACAATAATTATTTTTAACTACTCTCCATTTAAATTTTGGATAGTCTCTCTTCGTAATCAGCCAGATGATGTATTTTTCCATTACCTTAAGATGACTTTTTATTTAACTTATGTAAATGAGGGGGACAAATGGTTATTTCCCAGGCTACTGGGAGTGTCACGGCCTGGCCTTGGGCAAACCATTTCTGGCCTCCGAGTTTCCTCATCCGAAAAATGAGGGCCTTTAATTACATGGTCCCTCTGGTCCCTTTCAGTTGTGACATCCTGGGGTTCCGTGCTGAATTAAAAGAGGAAATATTTGGCTAAACTCTGACCTTCCCACCAGCCTGAGACTGTTTGCATTTTCCTCGTGTCTACTTCAAACACCCCAAGCAAACATTCGAAGTTAATGTACACCCCTGGAAGGGTTAATAACCCTCACGAACACACCCCTTTCCAGTTTTCCAAGAGGAACAGCCATTGTGTACAGCCACCCCTCATTACCATGCAAAGCCAGGCTGTCCTTCCAGACAGCATCTATATCCTTGTATCTAAGCCATTGCGAAGGAACAGGCAATTAATTTGATGAAAGCAAAGAGATCAGAAAAACATCCCTATCATAGTAACAGTGGGAAGATGAGAGTTGTCCTTTTTTTTTCTTTTTTAACATTTCAAATGACTTCAAACCCTTGTGTTGTGTCTTGGAAAGTCAGATCTTACAAACTAATGAATAAGTGATGTGAAATACTCGTCCTCGGGCCTTGCTGAGCTGCGGTCCCTCTCCGTGATGATGGATGGGCCCGGAGCACGTCACTATACATAAGGCATATGGGCACGTGAAGAATTGCCTCCCGGCTCTTCTTCTCTGGAGATGTTGCTAAGTTGGCAGCACACAAGCTTTTCTAAGTGGCCCCATCAGGCAAAAGCTAAGGCTAATGCTACTTGCTTCTATCAAGAAGGCTAATGCTTCTTGCTTCTACTTGCTTCTTGCACGTGGGGTCACCAGTTCTGCCCAATTCATGCTCTCTTCTCCCAGAGGAGCCTTCTGCCCCCTGCCTCCACGTCTCCTTAGCTTTCTTCTTACTTCTATAGATCCCGTCTGACCATGAAGTGCAGCCCCACACAGATGCCTAAGGATTCCGTGCATGGCTCTTAGGGGCTGGCCGGGCATTCCTTACACGGAGGCAAATGGACTCCTTCGAGTTTTGACTGCCATGAGCTCTGGGGGAAGGGAGCAGAAATTGCTTCTATGCCTCAAGCTGGTTCCAGGCTGTTCGGTCCCCAGTCATATTCCTCATTGATCCTCAGCATCGATTCTAGGACAAGTTTCTCAAAGGGTTGGGTGAGAGCCACCTGTGGTACCAAAGATTAAATAATATTGAATTACCGAGAGAGAAGGCTGTTCTCTTTCCAAAGTTATTTCAATCCTTGTGGTTACCTGGAGAGGAAAATTGGAGTTTGGTGCCAGAATGTCTTCAAAACTTTCTGAAGACCTATCTTCTTTGCCAAGAGAGAGCAAGTCTCAGGTTCATAGCCATAGGCAAGCAACAGCATCCAGCCAGAATGTAATCGTTTTGAATTATTTTTATTGAAGCTTTTAACTTTTAAAACTAGTCCCCCTAAATATTCATTGTAAGTGATGCAGCTCTCTATTTTCAAAAGCGATATTGCCTAGTTTATTAAAAACATTTGCATGAATGTTTTTAAGTTTAAAAAGAAAACTGATTTAGAGAGGAATAACGTGAAGTAAATAATTGGTGTGGGGAGTTTTACAAAGACCAGGAAGATGAGGCACGAATGACTGAAGCTTGGGAAGTGACACCCTAAGGACTCAGCTCCTTTGCTTTTCTTCCCAAGCCCCGCCCTCCTCCTCCCCCCACTGCAGTCTCCATTCCTCCAGCCATATCTCCTCGCCCTTCATCTTCAAATTCACTCTACAAATCATCACCGAGCCTCTTTGGAGGACTTCATCTCCACCAATCGTGCATTTATTTTCTGGACGTATCTCCCAGGGGGAAAAAAGTCTGCTTGGTTTAAGTTGTAAAATCCATCAAATGTTTTAAGGAAAGAGAAAAGGAAGTCTTTCTTAGAAAAAATGTTCACCTACCACCCAAGCGTGTAGCTTAGGAAATGGAAATACAGAGCACGCTACAAACTTAGCGTTAGTCAGGGGTGAAGGGGGAGGCTGGCCGTGTGAGATCTGAAAGGTGCTAGAGGGGAGAGACAGAAGGGCTGCTATCGGCCTGGGGGTTCACTTGGCCAGGCTGTCTCTTCTCATTCTTAGCTTCTTTTCATGGTTCCAACAATACTCCTGGGTTTTAAGCTCTGTCTTACGATGCTCCAGTCTCCCCCCACCTCTTCCATCGGCACATTCTCTCTCTTAATCCTAACTACAGGGATATGTAAACTAGATCTTTCCCACTTAATATCTCAAAGGCATCTCAGCCGCACCTGTTTTGATTTTCAGAACTTATCACAAGGAGTCTCTCTGGAGCACAGGCCAAAGCCTTGCCGCTGTGTGCTCTGCAGGAGAAAAACCAGGCCTTCTCCTTCCAAAGAGCTGCAGGAGTCACCCGGGGTCACGCAGTTGGTGGCATGCGGGAGCCTTCCATGAGTGTCTTTTTATGGTTAAGCTTTTTGGACCCTGGATCTTGGCCTCGCCTGCTGCTTAAAGCTATTGGTTAACTGGAGAACAAGGTTATTTCATTAGAAATGTAATATGCACCCAGGCCTGTGGGTTTAGCAACCACCACTCTGCTTAAATTATTCAGTATTTTCCTTTGGTCTGTTTAGGATGCTCTTCCCAGCATGGAGCCAGGTGAGCGGGGAGAGCCACAGTCCTCTCTCTGGCCAACAGCGAAGTCTGCAGTGAAAAATACCTACAAAGCACACAGAGGGTACCTGTTCGTTTTAGCAATCGCAGACGCCTTTGCTGCTCTCATCACATTTCTACATGGACTGAGCGGCGTTTGTTTTAACCGCTAGATGGTGAACATTATAGCAATGACAACTAAGGGTGGCCTCCTCAGGACAACCGCCATCAAACGCAGCTCAAGCTCTCTCATTAGGAAATAGGCATAAAGTTCGGGGTATGTGTGCAAATATCTCTGAGCCCCGGCAGGGTGATCCCCAAGACATTTGCCTCTAGTCTCTCTGTTTCTCTCAGTAGTGTGCCAGCCCTTTCTTCTTCTCCCCAGAGTGTAAGAGGAAAGAAGGAGGGTTTACAGCATCAGCAATTTATCGGCAATAAAAATGAAACCCATTTTAATGCATTAATAGCTAAAGAGGCGGAAACATGCCATAAATATAAAATCAAGCCAGCCGAGAACTTCCCAGGAATAACAAGTGGACGGCTGCTGGCACGGAGGCCGCAGCTGGCCACAGGATGACCCAATCTTTACTTCTCTGTCAAGTTAATGCAACAATCCTTGCCACTTGTTGCCCCAGGTATGGTGCCGGGCATTTAGCTAATGCAGTACGTGCAGCATCTCATCTCCAACTCCCAACAACTCTAACATATGAGTATGGTTATTGTTCCCATGTTACAGATGAGGAGACTGAGACTCAGAGAGGTTATGTGACTTGTCCACGATCCAGCGGAGCCAGGGCTCAAACAGGTCCTGCTGTCAGGAGATTTTCCAGTTCCTTCCCCTCTTATCTTTGACCTTACCTAGTCGGTGACTATGTGTTCAGTTTCTCTGAGAAGACCTGCCCTTGCTAAGGGCTTAAGATGAAGGCCTTCTCGAGCCAGAGCCACAGACCCCAGAGCAGACGTCTTTCATAGCTAGTGATCAGCGGTGACAAACTCTGTGCTCAGTCCTGCTTATGCTCATATTCCTGGAGGAGAAGCTGCAATTCTCTGAGGGCCCATCAGCGGGCAGATGCCCTCGGAGAAGGGGTGCACTTGCCAACGTGAAATGGCTGCAAGTTGTGGGGCTTAAAATTACACCCTAAAAATCACGAGCTAACTGGTCATTAGGAGAAAGCTCTAGGGACAGAATCCCCTCTGGGCTGTGGGGGCAGACAGGAGCAGAGACTAACTGGAGCTCCTGCTCTCCCAGACTGAGCCCTTCCCCAAAAGACACTCTCCAAAGTGACGGGATTTATCTAAGCAGACAGCAACCAAACCACCCTGGCTGCTGCCAGTGATTCCGACAGCTGATCTTTAGGAAAGAAAGTGGTAGGAGGTCCATAAATCAGCAGCGCCCCTGGGCTCCATGGTGCGTGGGGCCACAGAAATACTCAGCGGAGGTGGGGAGGCAGAGAGGGATCTGGAAGAGGCTTCCTCTTCAGGGAGACTCCACGGATCATTAGTTTCTAGCTGGCCTGATCGGAGGGTGTGGTTTATGGCTGTGGCTTGTCACCATTTCTCTTTATTAAAGACCAAGACCCACCTGCTGAGAAGGAAGGGCAAAGGCCCCCAGCAGACCTCGGCAACCAGCCCACACCCAGGATCGCTAAGCCCACGTATTACTGGGAGTAAGCTGCCTGCGAGGGGTCGCCCGTCTTCTCTGGGGATGCAGCCTCCAGGCCAGAACTGCTCCACACTCTGGAAACACTAGTGCGGGACAGGCTCACCAGCTGGGTCTTAAAGAGCCCTCCCTGCAGCCCAGCTCCACATGGGGTTGGGCTCCACAGGGGACTGTGTGGTCAGTTAGGTGCACCGAGGCTTGGTCATCACCACCTCAGTCCCCAGCCCACACGCATTAGGCGGCCAGGATCCCACACAGACGATGACGACTGTGTTCATCGGTGCAGTCAACTGAGGGCATCAGCTGCGGAGCCAGGCAATCTCGGCTCCTGTCCTGGCCCCATGTTGTGTTAGTGTGTGCCCTTAACCTGCCCTTGCCTCAGTTTCCTCACTTATGGCACGAAGAGAACACCGACTTGACGGGGCTGCGAGGGTTACACGAGACATGTGAGAATGACCGAACTCAAGGTGCAGCGTCTACAATATAGATGTCACTTCATGAGTGACAGTCTTCTTCCTCCTTCTCCTCCTCTTCTCCCCTCCACCCCACCTTCTAATTATTAGTGTTATGCATTTAAATGCCCATGCATCCTAACCAAAGATGATCCAGGTACTCTTGTTATTTCTTCTTCTGCTATTAAGGCCCTGGTAACAGTCAGGCCCTGGGCTAAACCACTGAATCCCTCTTTAAGAAAAAACAAAGCACAAAGACTCTAGAAACCAGGCTAAATTCTGATCATAACTCACAGTGTGACTTCTCTTTGCTGACTCGTTTGTCAGTTAAATGGGGATAACAACCTCCCCATCTTCCTGGGCTCTCGTGAGGACAGAATAAAAACACAGACCTGGAGTGTTTGCAGTTTCAAAGTGCTGTGTAAAAGTAACGGGCTTCTAGTGTTCATTGATTTCTATATAAAGTTTTATCTCTTTTTGGCATGCCCACCTTTGGTTTGCCCAGCCAAGCTACTGCACCCAGCTCCTGGCTCCGCTGCTTGCTTATGCCCCAATGTATTTACCTACTTCTTGCTTCTCACTGTTTCTTCTTCCAGACAAGCCATGACTTAGGCTTCCCACTGCTTCCAATCACCTAGAAAAACCTCCTCTTGCTTCTCACCTGGCACCACAGCTGGAGCATTGATTGACCTGTCAGCTAGATCAGAGAGGTGCCCTCGAGAGGGACGCCTAAGAGCTCTCCCCCATTCCCGGTTTACGCCCAGCCCACTTTCAAAAGGCCATGGGGTACCACGTGCAGACAGCTTAGATGGCAGGGGCTGCAAGCCTCCCTAAGACAACGAACAGGGCATTGGTGAAGCAGGTTGTCAGGTCTTCCTCGCAGACCTTGGAGGCTCCACAGCATCTCGATGGTTCCAGGCCCGAGTCCTGTACTGCGACAATTTCTTGACCACTGTTTGCCCCCACTGTGAGTCAGAGCTCTACAAACTAAGCCCTCAGCACTCCTCGCCATCCATACAGAATACGAGCAGCAGAAGGTGGTGCGGGGTGAGGAGGGCAGGGAGACTAAGAGGAAGAAGAGAGGGGAGGTTACAGAAGTCACTGGTTTCACCTTGACAGCAAGCCCAAGGCAGAGAGCCATTCCCCAGAATTCACAGACAGCCCTCTCCTTGAATTCTCCCCAAGTAGACAATTTATTCCCCTTTTCAAGATGCTGCTGAATATGGTGTGGGCCGGCTAAGAAGGGGTATCTCCTTTTCTGTATCTAGCTTCAAGATGAAAAGGGATGAGAGAGGACACTGTCCCCCACCCATTTATAAGGCAGCTGCTACCCAAACAAAATATACTCCCTCTTCTCTCCTCCAAACTAAACAGTAGTTTGTCAAATGGAAGAGTAAGAAGGAAAGTGACAATTTTCCTTTATGTTAATAAATTGCTTTGGCCTAAAAAATATTAATCAATTTCTTTCCTAAGTACATGCACTTCTCTGTACTCTGCTTTTTGCCTGGCCTTGAAAAGAACGTCACTTTCAATCCCCTTTCTCTTGTCCAGATCAGTGAGGGCAGTTACAAGGGGAGTGGGGGGAGATCATAATGGAACCCTGTGGTGTTTCCATAGAAACGTAGAATGTATTCTTTCCTGAATGTACAGGGAGGGGATGGGTGAAGAGTGATGCTCTGTCAAGGTATACAATTACTGAAGAGCTTAAGGTACGAGTGCAGAGATGAGACATTTAGCCCCTAAGACAGGAAGACAAAAGACTTAGTGAGGAGGGGAGTAGGCAGAGACCTAGTCCTATGTGAAGACATTTGACCTGTCATTGTGTCCCATCCGCACAACTACCCAGGGAGAGAGCTTTGTAACCCCCATTCTCAGAAATGAGAAAGCAGCCTGCCCAAGCTCACCCAGCCAGTGAGAGGTGCCGCCTCGGTGAGAGCCCAGGAGTGTTGCACTCAGAGCCCTTGCTCTGCCCTCTCTCCGTACAGGGCTGCACTTCAAATCATGATGATGAGACGGTTTCATGCTGTCTCCTGGCTCCTCTCAAGTTCTGCCAGTTCTGTACATTCTGGACTCCCCCAAAGCATTGCTTTCCCTAACTTGTTTTAGGACACTGCTGTTGAGTCTTGACACACTCAGGTGGTTTGTTGTTGTCATTTGTTTATTCGAATTATGAAGTCAGAGAAATGTCTCATGTAAGGAGAGCTGGTTGTTGTGTATGTTCATATAATTTGTTAGAGGTGTAGGGACAACGAGCTGGAAAGATGGGTAGTTGAGATCAATACAAAGCATGTTTTTAGAGCAATTGTTAGTTTAATCCGTCCCACACACTGTGAAGTAAGATCTACAAGAGCAGTATACATGTCTGTCTGTCTTACCCTTGTGTCCCACAGCTGAGCAGTGTCAGGCCACAAACTGGCTGGCTGGATGATGGATGAATGGATGGGTGAACAGATGCATGGATCAACAGATAGATGGATGATGTATGGATACATAGATGGATGATGGACAGATGGATGGATGGAGGACAGATGGAATGTCTTATAACAGACAACAGCATAGGAAATTCCTAGACGGAACATGGGGTACCCACTTCCTTTGGCTCCATCTGGGGGCCCAGGACCAAGGTTATTGACCTGGCAAATCCTGGGCTTGGGCTAGAAAGGTCTCAAATAGCTCTTGGTGTTGGGTAGCATTTACTGGGGACACAGAGCCACTGGACTGGCAGCACAGGGTAATGTCTATCTAACACTAAGTCTTAGAACGAAGTGCCTGTCCAACACTCCTCCCCCAGCATGTAGCCCAGGGCCTGGCACACGGGAAATACTCAACAAATGATTGTTGAATGACTGGCTGAACACTTGGTGCCTAGCTCTGAGCTGAGTGTTGGCATGTGCACTGTGTCATTTAAACTCACTGAGAATCCTAGGAGTGGGCAACGTGCTCATTTTACAGATGAGGACGCTGTGGCTTGAAAATGAAAATTGACTTCCTCAAGATCTCACAGCTGATCAGTTGTGGAGCTTGGCTTTGAAAAACACAGCCTGTGTTTCATCCACTATATAGGTCACCCAGCTAGGAACATGTCCCTACAGAGGGGACCAGGGAGGAACAGAAAGTAAAAGGACATAAGCCGAGAACAAAATAGTCAGACGTCCCTCCCTGACATCCCTAAGCACTGACACCCCATCAGTCTTTTAAGCTGCTTCCATCACGGAAAGCCCAGTGCCAAGCCACCATCTGGGGCCTTCATTAGTTGTATGACAATCATAGTTTGCCTTTTCAGCCGCACTTAGTCTGACCCTGGGTCTCTGGGAAGTGACATAGGGACAGTAGACAAGGACAACTGTCCCTGTAATGAACAGCTCCTTTCAGCCCTTGCTGGGTAGAAAGGCCTTGGCCAGTCGTGCCACATCACAAACCGGCGTGGGGTCTTCCATCTCGCACATGAAACATTTCGTCTCTTCCTTGCTACACAAAGAGAGGGCGCTGCTCTCACGGCTGCGTTTCTCCCGCGAGCCCAAGCTGGCTCCTCCTCCTCTTTGGGCTTCTGAGAGCTCTGGTGTGAAACCAGGGAATACACAGCTAAAACCTACAGTCTTCCCAGGAGCCTCCCGCACAGGAACACCCCCCCGGAGTAAATGTCCTGGGGAGGGGAGGGGACAATGGAGGGCAGAGGGAGCCCACACACCGCCCACAGGAGTCCTTTCTTCCGGCTCTGCTGGTCCTGGGAGGGCGGAAGGAACAGTCCCCGAGGCCTGCCAGCCTGATTCCCCAGCCCTCAGGGATCAGGGGCCCACGGGGGCCCACGAGCACCCACTGCGCAGGCCAGAGCCTCTGCACTGCATGGCCCCAATCTCTGAATTCTGGGAACCCTGGTCTCTGATGTCAAGTCCTATATACCTCACAGACCAGTGTACAGACCGTACAATGGAGTCTGCACGTGAATGACTCCAGAACACAAATGAAACAGCAGAAAGGAGAGTAGGACGTGCCCGTCACAGGAGAGTGTGTAAATGTGTCTGGATTGAGGAGAATGAGGAGGTCGGCCTATACGTAAAGCAATCCAAGACACCTTAAGTTGAGAAGCAAGGCAAAGGCAAGGCAAATGTATTAGTAGTAATAATGTTTATGATAATAATAACAGCCATAGGAGCTAACTAACACAGATGGAGGGCTTCCTCTATACCAGGCACTGCTCTAAGTACTTCCTTCACCCTCTCTCACTTAATATATATGTATATATTAATTCCAGAAAAAGCCTTTGAGATACGTGCTATGAGGTTGTCCATTTTATCGATGAGGAAACTGAGGTGTCAGTTTTATTGTCTATTCTTCACTATTATTTAGATCTTTTATAATGAGGTGGTTCGCATGCATAACATGTGTAAAAAGAATTAAGAATTAGGAGCATTAGACAAACGAGAGAAAGACTGGAGTGATGTTAACTGAACCCAACTATCAGTCCACCACATTACACGCCTCACTGACATTTCAGAGCATCCCCAACAGGAAGGCATTGCAGGCACCAATTCAATCAACGAGGACCCGAGGGTTCAGAGAGGTAGCACAATTTTTCCAAGGTCGCACAGCCAGTAGGTACTTAATTATCTGGGACTAGGTGTCAAAGCCCATGGTCTTCTGTATCAGTTGGGCCCTTGGTGATGCTAAATCAATATGCGCTGACTGGAATTTACTTTCCTTCCTTTCTCTGTGTTTTTCAGTGTAGAATATGATTTCCGGCAGCAGGAAGGCAGGTTCCATGAAGTTCTACAGAGTCTGGAGGAAGCGGAACCAGTTGAGGAGCCCTCTCCCCCACCAAAGTCTCCAGCAGAGCCCCCTGTTCCCGAGAAACAGGACTTAAGGCGGAAAACCAAGAAGGTGAAGAAGAAATGCTTCTGGTGGATCTGAGCTTGTTGGGACCGTGCCCTGTGCCCTCCCCAAATACCTCCCCGAGGTGGGGAGGCTGCGGCCCTCAGGCCTTCTCTACTGCTTGGCAAAGGCCCCAGGCTGGGAGCCATTCAACCTACAAAACGGGAAGGACCCAGGGCTGGCTTAGTCGCGGCTGGACACCTGACCACCAACCTCACCTGAGTGAGTGCCACTGCTTGCTGAGGACTTCATGGACCCTAGAGTGACCACTTGCCTCGTTCCCTGTCACATACCGCCAGCCCACATCCTGGTATGCAAAGTCTAGACTCCCACCATGAGAAAAGCCCATTGACTTTCCAACACCTCCATGATACTAAGCACTTCCTTCTCATCCTTGGCTCATCATCCCAAAGGAAAAAAAGAGAAATGTTGCACAGAGCAGGAAGACAGAGGAGCTCTATGAACAGAGACACCAGAAGAGATTAGATACACACACTGGCAGTTATCTAAGAAAAGGGGGACAGGAGCACCACAGGCATGGGCAGGGCACAAAAATGCAAGATTGCCTGGTGGGTTGGGTCATTTTCATTTTAAATTAGCCCCTGGATCCCAAACCAGGGACCTGTCATCTCATGCTGTGTGGCCTTCCAGTCTGTGGCAGAGTTGGGTCACGGTAGCGGGTAAGGAACCAGGAGTGGCTACCCTGTAGGCGTAGCTCCGGGGCCCACCTTGGACCATCATGCTTCTCAGCCTGGGGCCTGAGGCTCCCTGGAGAATGGGCGGGATCTGGTTCGGGTTTGAATTTTAAGATTCCACGGTTAATTTTTTTATTGAATTTATCGAGGTGACACCTCCACAGTTAATTTCTCTGTAGCATTTAAGATCATGAGGTCCAGCAACCTGTCTGTTTCATCTTACCAGTAACACAAAGAAGACTGAGATGAAACCCAACACTGGTTCTCACTCGTTCATCCCCACAGTCCCTTTGTAGATAGGTTCAAAAGTATATTAATCTGCATATTCTCCCTTCCTGGTGACCAGACAACGGTCACTTGATTGAAGAAGCAGCAGGACTAGGAATGAGGATATATATTTTTTTCCATTTTAGTATACAAGACCTTTCCTTCCCAAAGTATATTAATCTGCATATTCTCCCTTCCTGGTGACCAGACAACGGTCACTTGATTGAAGAAGCAGCAGGACTAGGAATGAGGATATATATTTTTTTCCATTTTAGTATACAAGACCTTTCCTTCCCAAAGTCTGAATTCTTTTAAAGTCAGGCTCATTCTTCTGACTTGACCCCTGTACAAGCAGGTCCAGTCAAACTTGCATGGCTGAACAATGAACATAATATAATTAAGTAATCGCTACATACTCTCGGGGATGAGGGGTGGGTTGGCGAGTCTCATGGTCCACGTGACATTCCCTACCAGCCTGTGGTTGGATGGATGCTGCTTAGAAAAGGGACCCTAAAGCTCAACACAGCATTCAGTGAAGAAGGCCTTTCATTACCCCCCGAGCTCCAGATCAGCTCCCTAAGTTAGAGTCTGCTGAGCAAAGCGCCCTGCATGAACGTGGGGTGAACGCGCCCCGCGGCACACGGAGAGGAACTGAGCAGCCCCTCCGACAGTGGCACCCGCCCTGCCACAGCGCTGCAGTGCAGAAGCTACTTCAGTGAGCGCGAGAGGGAAACTTGGCAAGGAGTCTCAGCTTGCACTATTTAAGTCTTGGAATGTCATTCAAGATGTTCTTGTTCTGTTTCTAGTGAAATGTTTAAACCCACAAAATGAGACCGGCATCCATAATGTTCAGTTGGAATTAAGATAAATACACTTGTCATACTTAGGAAGCCACATTTCATAAGATATGCTACCACTGGCTAAAAGCCACAGATCTCTGTGTATCCACACAATCCACTCTCAGTTGGGCCCAACAATGGAAAAGAACAGCACAGAGTATAATCCAATAAAGCAAAATCATGTGGGATCTCTTATGTAATTTTATCTCGTAGTAGAGCTTCCATCTTAATTTGCTTTGCTTACACTAATTTCCAAATGAATTTATATTCCTGGGCAGCATGCTAGAATGGAAATGATCCTGTTCTGGGAACTACGAGACCCAGGCAACAGAAGAGCCTCGTCCACTATCCTCTGACAAATTGTTTAAATGTTCAGTGCCGTTTGTCCATTCTCAAAAGGAGATCTGAACACCTCCTCTACCTGCTTCATAAGCTCTGTGCACGGTCCAACATCGAGTGAGCAGAACGACCCACAGCTCAGCTGGGTCGTTTGCCAAAGTCAGCCTGGAATAATGAAGAGGCATTTGAGGTCACTCTCACAAAAAGCATAACCCAACCCTTGGGTAATTAAAAAGCGCATGTTTTTATACCCTTAGGTGGAGTTGGGGGCCATGGAAACACCCTTGACTGGAAAACAAAATCGGGTAGGACATGTCGTCATGTCTAGAAATTCAACCAAATGAGACTGTAATCATTCTATACCAAAGCACAACACAGTGTCGCCCGTGCTCCCAATCTGAACCAAGGAAGCAGGGCTCTTCCGGAAATCGAGCATTTAAAATCATCACAAGGGAAAGAGGATTCAGTGAGCACCTTCCTGCTAGCAAAAATGACCGTCTCGGTTCAAAAAAATAAATGCAACCCCCACGCACATACATCTACCAAAACTCTATACCCATCTACTCATGTGAAAATCGCTTCTTTGTAAAATATTAGGTAACATTTACCATGATAATCTACAAAAACGCTGTACTTGAGGTTATATGGTTTTATGGAGACAGGTGGATTTAGCAAAAATGACTTTTGTAAAATGGAAGGAAAAAAACCAGATACGTCAACGTAAGTTGCAGGAGTTTATGTAGCTGCTTTCTCTGTAGTTAAGGAAAACGTGTACTCACTATGCCTGGAACTTCATACCAGCTCATCTGTAGAGTACCTTCTTAAAAACTATGTAAAATGTAAGGTTTTGTAAATTTCTAAACTGTTTTAAATGGGATATTATCTTTTGCAATAAACTTACATATTTTTCCTAGGTTTTAAGTCTCCGTGACTAGCTTGGGTTGATTTGGGTTACACAATTCAGACTTGAGGAGGATACCTCAATGGTCCTAACAACAGGGACAGTTTTTTCATTATAATCTCTTCCGTATGTTTCCCAGGAAAACAAATGACAGATTCTGAACTTCCCAGGAAAAGCCTTCCAGGACTGCCTCCACCACGACCCGCACCACACGATTGCCCCTCTCCCGCATTTGCTGGGCACCCGCCAGGGACCCCTCCATCAAAGTCACTGGCACCGTTGTCCTTGTACATACATTTGTGTCGCCCTTCGATGAATGTGTTTCTCTCTCATTAGCCTAGAACCTTCCTAAGATAGGAATCCTGCTTATTTTTGCTCCCCTTTGTATGCCCAGCACCTGCACAACGGGATTCAACTATTTGCTGCAGGAATGTGTTAATGAATGAATCAGATCCAGCGGAGAGACACGAAGAAACAGTACCCAGAGCATTTCCTTGTCTATCAGCGCTCACATGAGGATGGGCCCGCTGGCGTGCACGGGCCCTTTCTGTGTTCCCAGGAGGACCCAGCCTCCCAAGGATCCGGACCTTCAGCAGCTCACGTGCCCAGGGCTTCTGTTTCCACTGTGGTCCGCATGGTATCAGGGCCCAGGAACACCAAGCCACTACTATCCTCACCTACTGCCAAGCCCCCAACACCTTTACCCGGAACACTGACAGCCCAGTTAACCTCGCTTCAGGACAAATTGCTGCCATAATTAAGTCCTAATGCATTTTTGCACATTTTACCAAGCTACTGCCTTACCATATGAAGGGGAAAATTGGTTTTGAAATTAAAGCAGATTGTTAACTATTTTTGCTGTAACGTTTCCATTAAAATGCCAGAATTTATTACATGTGACCTAGCCCATTTCAGACAAAATGCAATTTAAAGGAGATAGAGTCTGTTTAACTGAAGAAGCATTTTGGGCAGAGCATTTTGCCTTGGCTTAAACCACAACTGAAATGAAAAGACAATAAACATTACACCAAAGGATTATTTGCTCCAAAGCAAATAAAAGCTTTATTATTATGAATGCCTTTCACAAATTCTCAGAATCTATAGCTATGTCACATTAAACTTCACACAAATGAAGCCCGTATTTTTTTTCCTGGCAGAAGTTCAACAGCCATATTGTAAATCTCCAGCTAACACAGTGACCTCGCGTGGGTGCGTGGGCTGGTTGCCCAGGTAGCACACGTAGCAGACGCTGTGATACCCTGGAGATGCGGACAAAAAAGCCTTCCTCAGAGCAAAATGGACTGAGTCAGTGCATTTTTATGTATTTGTTTTACGGATTTTACTTATTTATTTCTGGAGAGAGGGAAGAGAGAAAGAGACGGAGAGAAACATCAGTCTTTTGCCTCTGTTGACGTGCCCCGTCTGGGGACCCGCAACCCAGGCATGTGCCTTGACCAGGGATCGAACTGGCGACCTTTGCATTGTGGAACAATGCGCAGCCCACTGAGCCACACCAGTCGGGGTGACTGAGTCACCGTAATTGCTGAGACCAAGCGTTGTTCACACAGCGTTTCCACCCAGCACACCACGCCTGACCACGCCCCATCCCACATGCACAAATCCTGCGTGGGCGACTGAGGAGAAGTTATGGGTGGTTGTCAGTGTTTTTTGTTTGCTTATTTGTTTCAAGACTTAAAAAAAAATACAATATGCCTTCTCAAGTTAGGGTTCAAGGAGAGCAAACCCAAAGCCATGGGAAGCATCAACATTCACAAATTCATCCCACTGACCGGTTGGGATTTCCTGAAGGGGATCCCTCCCTCCTCTCCACTCCACGCGCGTCCGCCAGCTCCAAGGAAACCTCTCAGATGAACCTCAGCCCACAATCGCTGATTTTCCCGGGAAAAGTTATTGATTCCCGTCCCTGGGCCGGCCCGAAAACTAGAGCTGCCACCCTGGCGCCCGGTGGCCCACTGTGGGTCGGGGGTCTGAGAATAAGCACAGTCCTTTCCTGGTCCGCCCACCTGGATACCATGCCCCCTCCTTTGCTGACCTTCTCAGTGCTGTCCTTGTAATTCTCTTGTGATGATTATTGGCCTTAAAGTGTGGCTATTTCTAGTGTTCTCCCCCCTCTCCATTATATACTGTGTCCTGAGAACAGGAACTTCTTCCCTTCCCTTGCGCAGTGTTCAGTCCAAAAGGTCTTTAACGGAAACGAAGCATTCCGCCGTGAGCCCTTGTTCGTTCCGCGCAGCCCACGGCCCTGGCCTACTTTCCCTGGAGTGTCCCTGTTCCCGTGGACCCAGCCTCCTTCCAGCTGCCGTCGGACCACTCTTAGACATACATAGGACCATCTCGCCCCCTGGCTTTTTAATCATTTTATCTCTAATCGCACCCCAGCACCATTCTAAAGCATAAGATTCCTCCCCCAGCAAACAAGGCTCTCTGCAATTGGACTCCCACCTCAGTGTTTCCCGTCTAACTGCTCCTGCTCCACTTTCCCCTGAGCCCGTCCCCTGCCACTTTCCGAAGTGTCTGAGACTATGACACATCAGAGACTTAGCACATGCTGCCCCCTGGCCCAGGACACTGTTTCATTATCTATCTACCACAGAAAGTGATTTTCATGTTGATGGAATACGTGAATAGTACCTATTTCACTACAAATTGTGATTTTTTTTTAAAAAAAGCTCTAGTTTCTTGAGTTTACAACGGGCTATTGCCAAATGATTTGCTTCCATTATCTTATTTACTCCTAGAAAATTATCATGAGCTTGCTTATGATTGCGCCCATTTTCCAGAAGAATAATTGAGGCTTGGAGAGAGATAAGTATTTGTCCAAGTCCACAAGCATGAGGTGGTGGCCGCTGAAGTTCTTTCAAGGTCTGCCACATTTGCAAGCTTGGGCTCTTATCGCCTGTGCCAGACAGCAAGTTGCAATTTAAATGTCACCTCCTCTCTGTAACTTTTTCTGATCATCCCCACCCCTGCCGCGGGATTAGTCACTCTGTCCTCTGAGTGCTCACAGCGTTTTTGCAGGCTGCTGCTCACGTGGCCTTGACATTTCTCCTTTCAGCCTCTCACGCTCATCTCTACCAGGGAGCAGAGGCCTGGGGGACAGGAATTGTTGCCTACATCTCTGGGACCCTCCAAGGGTTCCTCACATTGCCTGAGATGCTGTACATGCTTCCTATAGGTTTGCTGAATGGATTGGGAGAAGATACAGAGATGGAGCATCCAGAGTAGAGAGACCAGACCGAGACCAGCTGTCCTCACTTCTGCCCCTGGTTTTCTGCACGATTTTAAACGAGTACCTTCACCTCCCTCCCCCACCTCTGCCTTCAAAGTGGAACCATCTGGCTTCACAGGCTGGTTAGAAGACAAGTGAAATTATATACATGAAAATGCTTGACTATCTCATTAACTCCCATTTTTAAAAAAAAATAGTGTTTAAGGTTTTTTTTTCTTGATTATAAAAGGAAAGCAAAATAATTTTAGAAAAAGTGAAACTACAGAAATGTACAAATCATGTGTCCTTTAAGCAGAAGATGCCAAGGTAATTTTAGCTTCAGAACATGGTCCGTGGGTCTGACTTCTGGGCACTCCAGGGCCACTGATGAGGGACATTTCTTCCCTCCCCTGACCTTCAGGGTCCCCGATGACTTTCCTGCTATTGTTGCTGAATTCCTGTAATCCGTTCTTTATATTTAAGTCATAGCATTTCCTCGTGTTATTAAAAAACAATCATAAATAGTTAATGGCTGCACAAAGCCATCACTGTATGAAAGCAGCATTCATCTAGAAAAATGGGTTCTGATTCTGGAGGCTCTTTTGATAGAATTGACGCCTTTGAGTCACTTCAGAAGGCCAGTGCCCCAGGCAAGGACAACAGGCACTGGAGACGCATGGGGAAGCCTATTCAATGGCGGTTTCCCAACAGGGGGTTTCTGTGAGCAGCTCCAGCCCTGGGCGGCACCCGTTACAGGCTCTCTCCAGTCCCCGTTGGGGACTCCAGCCTTTGCGGCAGACAGATGGGGGCTGATTTCACCTCAAGGGGGCTTTATTCACAGCCCAGCTGCAGCAACAGCTTAGTAATACTTCACAAATTCAGGAGTGATCCCAAGTTGAGGCCATAAAATAGTCGGCAATCCGGTTCATAGCACTTGCATCAAAGTAGGGAGAGGGCTTGAGCACTGCAGGAGGATCGTACGGGCTCTTCCTGGCCGAGGGCCTGCTGTGCGTGAAGCCCTGGGCGTGAGCTGCACACCAAGTTATGGATCAGTCCTCACAGTGAGTTGCAGGTAGGAACCATGAACCCCATTTGGCAGATAAGGGAACTGAGGGGCAGGACTATGGAGGTCCTTCCTAACTGTGAAATAAGGCCTCTTCACTCCTTTCGAGAAAAGGAGGACCCTTTCGAACTCCAGACCTTGCACCCCAACTCCGCAGCCCTCAGAGACCAGTGTTGGGCGTGGGAATGCTGAGTCAATGCCTCGATGGCAAACAATCTACAGTTCTAAAGTTTCTGAAGTTCCCCAAAGACAAGAAATGGCTGGCTTCAGTGCAAGGAAACAGGACAGGAGATATAGCAGAGTGGTACCTTTAAAAACACACTAACACACTTAAAATGAGTTGCTCGGGGTCAGATCTGTCCAGCTCCACCAACAGAAGCCACAAGGCACCGAGACATTTGGACGTAATTTTATGAGGATGATGACACACTGGTCCTGCGTTTCCGGGTACTCACTGTTCAGTCCCCACACTTGGTCTCTGCCTCTCCCTCTCTGGGTGCCAACAGCAGAGCCGCAGGGTGGCTCGTGGAGGTTCCAGCACAGGCACCAGCTTCCCCAGGGCCTGAGCTCACATCCTCTGTAGAAGTTCAGGCGTGTGCCACTGGGTCACGTGTGACGCCGTCTGGGCAGCAGCAGCGTCAGAAGGTTTGCTATCTCAGAGCACTCTTTGCTCAGAGCCAAGGTCTGCTCCATCGGGCAGGCTGGAGAGAATGCAGACACTGTTTGACCAGGAACCTGTGTCTCCTCTGAATTCCCTGATCTGCGGTTCATCACTGAACACAAGGACGGTTTTGAGGAGGAAACCAGCTCTTATCCCACAGCTCCCAAACTTTAGCTTCTCTAAAAGAACTGGACCACACAGCGTTAGTAAAGTATTCAGGAATTTCATATTTAAAAGCTCCTTAAGGGAAAGCCTGACATGAAGCAAATCTTTCCTCGTCGTGCTTTTTAAATCCAAATTCGTTCAAAGGTAGACATTAATCTGTACTTTCAATTAGTTTGTTCGTTCCGCTCATTCAC
Source organism: Macrotus californicus (assembly GCA_007922815.1). Lineage (NCBI taxonomy): Eukaryota > Metazoa > Chordata > Mammalia > Chiroptera > Phyllostomidae > Macrotus > Macrotus californicus. Next base: position 137,441 of record VMDR010000799.1, on the reverse strand, counting down.
TCCCTCAGCTACCTGGGCGGCCCTGGGCCTATGGATGGGAACCTCCGAGACAAAAGGACGCAGTCCCTTTCCTCCAGGACCTGAGTCTAGTACGGAACACAGCTAGGTAAAGAGACAATTCCATTATGACTTGGCCATGTTGTCATTGAAAAATGGACAGAGAATGATGACGTCACCGAAGGAAAGTGATCTTGAGAATTGGGAGGAGGTTTTCCAGGGCAGGAGGGAAGGCGGGAGATGCTGTTCCCTCTTACAAGCCCCCTAATCCCTCGTCTCCAACTGTTCAGGTTGCTCATGTCACTGAGGAACTAGACCCAGGTCCGTATAGTCTGCCTTGATAAATGACTTCTGCCGACATGAGCTGTGGGTTCTTTGGAAGTTGAGATGCTGATCCAGTTTTTGCCTGTATATTTGAGGGCAAGTCCTAACCTCAGGCCATAAGCACCATCCACATTTCCATATCAAGTGACAACCAAGCCCCTCCCCAAGTGGATGATGTCACCTTTTGGTCACCCCTGGAATTTCAGGTCTCTTGTATAACATTTTTTTTCTTTCGTAACCCTATCTCCCTCGGACACAGGGGTCCCCAACCCCCTGGGCCATGGGCCATGGACTGGTACCAGTCTGTGGCCTGTTAGGAACCAGCTGCTACACATCAGCTTCAAACTGTAGACCTGAGCTCAGACTCTAGCTCCCTCCTTCCAGCCGTGTGATGCTGGGCAAGGGGGCTGATGCCCCTTGCTTGCTGCTTCCTGTTTGACAGGGTGTCAGAACTTTAGTCAACCTCAGCAATTCTCAGCCACCCGGGGCCACGGAGGCTTTCTCACCAAAAAAGTTCTACTGTGAAGGACAACGGTGGGAAGAATTTGAAGGGGACAAGAGACAAGGCTGTGCGTCTAATGAGAAGGTGTCGCAACGGCAGCTGTGAGAGATGCCTGTGGCCAGACACGGGTTAGCAGCGCTGGTGGCGGAGAGAAGCATTTGGATGTGAGACTCCCTTTGGCCCAGAATGCGCAGAACCTGGAGAGGCCTGCGTGTGGAAGGGGGAGACTCGCCCTCCCCCCAGTGCCTTCAGGATGTCCACGTCTCCATGCTAGCTTCCTCGTCTTCTCTGACACCTGCCATTCCCTGTGTGCCGACGCTCAGGTAAACAGAAAGTCCTTGTTCCAATTGTGTAGGGTTTTATGGTTCAATGACCAGAATTGAGGAGATGATCCGAAAGATGTCACTGCCATAGAACCACCAAAAATTCTGTGCCATTCTATAGGTTCCTGAAAGTCCCCTCCTAGGTTATCCCATTACATCCCATGGTCCAGGCAGGAGCTCATTTGTACTTTTACAACATTTGATCCCTAAGGAACAGCGTTGAGAGGTGTGAGTAGTGTAGGCGTGCAGAAACCAAGGTCGTATTTAAGAGGAGGGACTCTGGAAATTGCCGTGCGTGTTCCAAGCCTAGTTCTTCCATTAGCAAGTTGGGTGACTATGGGCTCATTCCATCACCTGTGCCTCACTTATCTCATGCGTAATATGCGCACCTGAGGCAGGGTGAGTGAGGTACTTAAGGTGCTTCCTTCTCTACCTAAAATGGGCTATTTGCTCAAAAACATACGCTGACTGATAGCTTTAGCATAAATACTGGTTTTTAACAAAATGTTGGGTCATGGAGTGAATGAAGGTCAAGAGTCAGCCACCATTTCCAGCTGGGGCCTCCACTTCCTCAGGTCCCAGATTGTCCTCACGCCTGTTCTCCGTGGGATGGGGCTGAGTCCGAACCCAGGTCTCACTATCTTGCTGTGGCCCCCGCACAGGCTTCCTGGAGTCTGCGGTCCCACGGTGTGGCAGAGAGTGGTGACAGAGGGGGGCCAGTTGCCACTCAGAAAGTGAAGGCAGAGCTTTGCGACCCTGGCCCTCTGATGACTCAGGTGTTGTCTGCAGTCTTCAGGGCCACTGCGAGGTGAAGCAGTGAAGACTGGGGTGATTTCCACTACGTTTTTTCCTTTTAGAACCAAATGCTCTGAATTTCTGGGGCTGGCATGATGTCAACAGTATTTACCTTTATTTAATCACTCAATAGACTCCTCTGCGAAAACCAGGGTAATTAGGCCCAAAATATATCACCCAAAGGCTTATTTTATCTCCCCGAAATAAAAGCTAGATCCCAATTTTAACAAAATTACCACATCGTTTCTCTTCCAAGAACTTCTGGCAGTGTTTACATTCCCTAGTGGATTCTCCCAGTGAGGGTGTCCGTCCCTAGCACTGGGGAGGCAGGAGGCAGGGGACAGCCTGCTCTAGAGCAGTCAGCAGTGAGAGGCACTGGCCATAAGGGTTCCCTGGGACACATGCCCCACCCCCACCCTGTACAAACAAGCCTGGAACTTTCCCTCCCATTGCTCTGATACCTACAGAACAGCACAACACGTGCCCCTGAGTTCCCATCCCTGGGTTCATGTCCCTCCTTGCTACTAGCTGTGTGACTTTGGCCACGGTGCTGAGTCTATTCTCCTGAATAATGAGAGATGATGACAATTACCTGTGAAGACCTAAAGAGGTGCTCCATCACATGGTAAAGATTTTCCATCGGACTTACTCTTTTATATGTTAACATCTCCAAAGAGCACAGTCAATGCAACAGTAAACCACTGGGTCCAGTTTAACTGGCTGTGTGTTCACTTTCTTTGGGAACCTAACATCGTGGTGCATCTCACATTTTATAAAACATGACATGTGGTATGCAGAAATCATTCCTTGGTAAAATGTACATTCTCATATTATTGGGTTTCCCCATTATCTCCTGTTCTTAAATCACAGCCTCTTAAAGGAACCAAGACTCCATGGAAGAGAATATCAGTTATGCAAGACCTTTTGGACTAAACCAGAAAAACACCAGTGATTTCGGTCCCTGCATAATATTTGCGAGTATCTTGCACACGTGGTGGTTCTCCGATCTTATGCTCATGACAGACATCACTAATCATTTCAGCACTTCTTCCCACTGAGCCAAGGTGTAGCCTCTGAATCTTTCTCAGTGCAGTACCATAGGCAGTTAGTACCAACCCAGCAGAGTTGGTACATGAATGACATCCATCTTCTGCCCCAGACCCAAGTGCTTAGGAAACAGGGAAAGAGAATGGGCATTGGCCAAGTCAAGAAACTTAGGTACGCGACAAACATCTCAAAAATGATCGCGTCCACGGCTCAGAAGAAATCAAGGTCCACAGCGGTGAAATCAGCATAACGTCACAGAGCCAGCTCTCTGCAGAACGAGTGGGGAGACTTTCTCCTGCCCTCCCTTGTCCAAAATACCCTTTATGCCAACCCATGCTGCCTTCCTCAGCAGCAAAGCCAAACTCCTTGGCTGCTTAAGTAAACGAGATAGACTAGATTCTGGCAAAGAGAGGAAGACAGGGCAGCAACCAGGTAAACGTGTGCTGCTTTTAGTTTTCGTAAAATTTCCTTTTGCTCATTTGTCACCATAGACCCTTCATGGCTCAGGCAGGCAATCTACAGAACAGGCAGGAGTGGTTATTTCCAGCATATGATAATTATAATGTGCTACGCACACAAGCAATCATCCTGGCCCTATGGCGCCTGTGAGTCTAACAGTGAACACCTTTTCCCGCAACGTTCCCACTCCCACAAATAAGAAAAAAATGTCACTGCTTAATCCCATAATGACATGAGAGAAACCAGCCGCCCCATGCCTGACGGAGGCCTTCTTGGCATTTCAGAAGTACTAGATGTGTCGGCTGTTGGCCATAAATACTGGTTGTTTAATATGCCCAAGCAATGAAAGGTAACCAATAAAAATCATATCTGGAAAATTAAAAGTGACGGTTGGAATGGGGCTCTCTCCTCCTTGTCAAATTTCAATTCCAAGTTAAATTGGGGCTTTCAGCACTAGGACAGGGACCCTTGACCTCTGAGTAATTACTTTCCAACATCATTTTCTTTAATTTGGAGGAGATAGTTCTATTCCAAGAATTGCTAAGAGATGCCCATTTCATGACAATGAAGCTGTATCTTAAGAAAAGCCTGTTTGTTTCTTCCTGCTCGTTCAGCACATCCCCACTCTCCTACGGAGCCATGCTTGCTGCCCGTCTCGCGTTCTCCTCACTCAGCACTCCCAGCTTCGTAATTACACGAGCAAACTCGAGGGGTATGGAGACTAATGACACGGCTTCGACTCGGAACTTCTGCAAGCTTCCTGGAATCAGCCAGGGGGGTGGGGAAGGTCTGGGCAGGCAATTCCTTACACTGCTGCCCCCCTCCCCGAGATGTGGGCCGGCTCCCCCACCCATTTAGAAAAAAAGCATTCGTTGAAGAAGGAAAAGCGACCTGAACTGAGGGAAAAGCACAGACAAAAATATGAAAGTTTGATATAGCACAGCATTTGGGGGGAGTGTTTCACTCATTCGTTATCTCAACAAACATTTACTGAGCACCCACAGTATGCCAGGCACCCTGCTCGGTGGTGAGGATAAAAGAATGAGTAAAATGTGGTCCTGGCCCTCTGGGGAGTTGACAGAATGTGGGGGCATGAACCACACAAACAGAAAATCACCTCGAAACGGGCCAAGTACAACGAGCCCGATCACTCAGAGCGGACAGGGGCTCTGACAGCCAGTGAGGGAGCCAGGTGGGGAGGGACTGAGGCCAGAGGTGCTGAGGCAGCAGCACTTGGTGGGTGATTAGAAGGGGCAGGGGAGTGAGTGGAAGGGTCCAGAGGAGGTCAGAACCATAGACTGAGACCCTGAACGCTGGGAGAGTGTAGAGTGGGCTCTGGGGTCTGGCGATGAGCTGGGGTTGGGGCACAGTGAACTGGGGCACTTGGAAGACTTCCCGCTGGAGGAGGCCATGGTTTTCTGGAGGGTGGAGGCCACACTTAACTCATTTCTCGGTCTTTGTGCTGAGGATACAAGACATTCTCACAAAATACCAAGTGGACGAATAAATGAACAGGATGTATAAAAACCAGCTGGGCAGATGCTTCTAGCATCTCATGTCATTGAATTGAATGAATTAAATGAAATGCAACTCACAGCAACTCTATAAAAAAAAAAAGTTCTCTTATTATCCCATTTTGTAGATTGGTCCAGGCCTCCAGAGTCTCCGGCACATGACAGGAGCCAGATATGACAAGTTCACTGAATAAAATGACTCGAAAAATAAAGAGGCAGAGCACCTGGAAAGGTGCTCAGAACCATCAGTCATCAGGGAAATGCAAATTGAAAGCGCGATGAGATATGGCTAGAATTGTGATAAACCCACTAGAATTGTTATAATCCAAAGTACTGACCATACTAAGTGTATAAAATGTCGATAACCCAGGACCCCCCACTGCTGGTGGGGAGGTAAAACGGCACAGGCGCTCTGGGAAAGTTTGGCAGTTTCTTACAAAGTTAGACGCACACTTCCCCCATTCCCCCCAAAGTTCCACTCCTAGGTTTCTACCCGAGAGAAATGAAAATGTGTTCACACGGAATCTGTGTGTGAATATTCATAGCGGCATTATACACAAAAGCCAAAGTTGGAAACCATTCAAACGCCTATCACCCGGTGAACGGGCAAACGAAACACGGCACATTCACACAACGTACTGCTGTTCGGCAACAGAAAGGAACCGAGTACTTACACGTCCTAAAATATAAATGAGTCTCCAAATACTATGCCAAGAAAATAAATCAGACACAAAAGACCTCGGACGCATGGTTTCACATCTGTGAACGGTCCAGAAAAGGCAAATCTGAAGAGCCAAAAAGCAGCTGAGTGGTTGCTTAGGGCCAGAGACGGAGGGTGGGGAGCGGATGGGAAGGAAGGGCTCCGGACTGAATCACGGGGCTGCACAATTGCGTGTGTTTGCTCAGGCTCACTGTTACATTTTCCAGTCTGTGAAGTATACTTCAATAAAACTGCTTTTCACAGAAGGACGAGAGAGCTGTGTGACCTAGATGGAGCTGGCAGGGGGTTCTCCCAACCAAGTTGGTGAGACCCGGGGTAGCTTTATGAGAAAACACTTTTGCACTGGACCTTGAAGGCCAGGTAGGATTCTGACAGGTAGTGACAGGCACCTAGAGGAGCGCCAGACAAAGGCAGCAACGTGACAGTGAGAGCATGCCAGGTGTGTTGGGCAATATCCAGACAGCCATTTTGGCTGCATATTTGGATGGAGAAAAAGAAATGAAAGGGAAAAAACTGGTTACAGCCAGTTGACAGAGCAGAGAAGGGGCAGACTGATGCCTTTATGACTTAATTTGAGCGTTCAGCAGGGAGCCCCTGAGCACTCTAGACCAGGGCAGCTTCCTGGCAAAGGCGAACGGGCCGCAGCGAGCAGCGTAGGTTGGGAGGGCAAGCGACCAGGGCACAGCATCAAATGAAAAGTGCAGAGAACTGGCTGTAGTGGATGAAGGCCAAGCTGCGGCCACCTGCCTGTGTCATTAATGCAAAGAGACAGAGAAGCCTTGTACCTGACAGAAAGGAAAATAACAATAAACGCCACTTGTTTGGTACCTTGTATGACCCAGGAACTATCTGAAAGAATCACCCTTCTAAAGGAAAAAGAGTTAAGAGCCTGCAATGAAATGAACCAAATGAACTGATGAGCATCTTTAGGTCTGGCTGCAAAGAGAAGGAATAAAGATTGGAGGAGGAGTAAGATGCTTGTCTAAGGCATGTTACGGTAAGCACAGATATGGAAGCTCGCAGCTGAGTAAGAAATGGTGATACTTCTAAGGTGGAAGGATGGTAAGTGAGGCAAATGACAGAGACCAACTCACAGGGCTCACTGCTGGCGTTCCCTATGATGTCCCCACTCCCCGAAATGTGCATTAACACACATTAAGCACACACGCACTGGCGTGAGTGGACAGCACCCCATGGGTATGAAGACTGTCATACTCTATTGCTTCCAAGGAACAAGTCCTTGCCCAGCTACAGGTAGAATAACACCCAGCACCTGATGTTCTGTGTCCATGAAGCAGGACCAAAGTGTATCCACCATCAACATCCACTTTTAATTATCCACCAACACGGAGTATCAGGAAATTTCACATAAATTATACAGATTTTCAGCTTCTCTTGAGAAGCTAGGGGTTCTGGACACTCTCTGACCCAAACCCACATGGTGTCATCAGAGCTGAGTAGCAGCTGTCCTTTTTATACATCAGGGTCCCTGCTGGTACACATCCATTCATTCATTCATTCGCCCACTCAACAAGTATTTATCAGGCATCTGCCATATGCCAGGCACTGTTATAGGGCCTGGAGATACAAATGAACAAAACAAACTTCCTTATGTTCCCGGAGTGCCTAGGCTCCCAAGGAGAGTTGGGCAATGACCAAATAAATAAAGAGATGTAAATATTTCAGGTAGTGATGAGAACAAAGAAACGTAAAGAAGAAAGGTGTAGAGATTGCAAAGGGAAGGAGAGAGGGGGCAGGTATCGTGACGGGGCAGGTATCGTGACTGGGCAGTGGGGACAGGGCAGCCTCTCCAGTGAAATGACACTGAGCCAACATCTGATTAACACGGGACAAGCCCTCAGACCTGGGGGAGAGATGGGCCAAGGCAAAAGGAATCATTCTTTATATGTGGGAGGAACACAGACAGGAATGAGCAAGGGGGAGGGGGCATTTCAGGCCCCAGCGGCAGTTTAGATTTTGCTCTGGGTGAGATGGGAGACCACAGGTGAGTCTAAGATAGAGTGACATGGTAGGACACACCCATTTATGTTGGTGACTGGCCCCAGTAGGCATTAGCTTGTGGTCCTTGGCTTAGAGCATGATGGGTAAAGGTTAAAGGGTTAGAGCTGGGCTCTGTGTCTGGAGAGAAAAAATAATTAGATGGTGGGGCAGGAATCTCCTGATTCACAGAACATAGTGTTTGTGCAGAAGAATACCCCAGAACTTAGCAGTGACCTTGAATTAACAGACATCTGTGGGAAAAGTTAACACACAGGGAAGCCACCTAGAAAGAGCTTCTCTCACTCCTCCGTCTTTGCCAGTGACACTCCATCCCCACTGGAACACTCACCTTGGCGGACAAGTCCTAAGCCTTGTTTCGTTTCAGCAACTTGAGTTAATGCTCATGTTCTCCCAAATCGGAGAGGAAAAAACCTGACCCTCGTACCACAGAACAAAGCAGGGATCGACGCTTGGAACTCGACATGATCTGGTGCTTCAGAAAACCCACGCCTCGGCCATGAGCACTTTGAAAGGTTTGGCAAGAGGAAGAGATTTACTCACGATCAGGAAGTGGTCCCGCCCCATCGTGATGACCGTCCGGTTCACTGTGCGGAGCAGCTGGACCATGATCTCTTGGATGTGGTGGTACGTGAAGGCCTGTAACATAGAAACATCTGTGTGACAACCAGGACACGGCATCTGCACACCTCTCCCAAAGGATGTACAACAGCGGTCAGACATGATGACCACCAAGATCACCACCATCGTCATTGTCATCATCATATCCCCACTGTCATCACCACCAGGCAGTAGAAACCAGGAATTCCACTGAGCATACAAAGTATAAATTAGTGATTAAGAGCTTAAGCTCTGGAATCAGAAACTTTGGATTTAGAAAGCTGACTAACTTGGTCAAGAATTATTGTACTACATTGGCTGAGTTACTTGTCTGCCCCTTGGTTCCTTAATAGGCTCTAGCCTGGAATATGGAGGGAATGTAATGCACGGGATTGGTTATACAGGTGATGAAGATGCTGAGACACCAAACAAGATAACTGAGAGATCAGCAACAGCAGGCAGCCACTATGCCCACTAGGCTGGAAGGACAAATAGAGGAACTGGTGTTTCTGGAGCCCAGGACTGGGTTAATATGATGGAAGCTGTAACCATGGGGTGCTTGTGCAATAGAGGCTGCATGATCCATCTTGGGGGAAACCCACATGAGCCAGCTTGTGACATTTGCGGGGTTCTTCCCACTTTAAATATGAGTCCCTGAGCCTTGAGTAGGACTTATCGATGCCTTCTGAGGATTTGTTGCGGTAGGTAAGGGTTCTGTGAATTTTCACCTACATTCTCAGATCCTGCACAGCATTTCATCCATGCATACCTGGGAGGGAGGTCATGGCTAAGTGGAAAGGCCCTGGGATTTTAAATTCAGCAGCTCTGGACCCAAGAGCCAACTCTTCACTTGCCCTGTGAGACCTCACTTATCACTTAACCTCTCTGTGCCTCAATGTCTTCATCTATAAAATGCAGAAGCATTTCTCACCAGCCTTCCAAGGCTGATGTGAACATAAAAATGACATATGCCATTCTGGGAAAATGCACATGCCTGATTCCACTGCGGGAGATCTGGTGGGTCTGAGATAGAGCCTGGGCATTGGTAATTATGAATTTTATGTAGCTTTTTCTGATGCTTCTCAGAAGCATGGCACAACCGCTTGTGAAACTCGAGGCAGACTCGGGTGTGGGAACAGCCCATGTCGCCAGGACCTCGCCAGAGCCTGGCATAGAGAAAGTGCTGAATAAATGACAGCTGAAAAGCGATGACCACTCATAGTTACTCATAAGCTCCTTATTAAGCTTGGCAGCTTTCAACCTAACTGTTGTTTGTCTCTTAATGTAACCCATGAAAGAAAGATAGACTTGAGTAAGGAAAACAAAAAAGATGTGCTTATTAAGGACTATTTTCCCTTCCTAACGTGCTTTCAACGATTATTGGCATCCAGAGATGAACAGCCCAGAGATTCCTTTCTCTCTCTCTGCCCCAGATTCGCTTCTGCACTTTGGCTGATCCCTGGTTCTCCAGCCCCATGGAGCTTGTCATAGAACATCTGCCACCAGAGCTTCCGTCGAAGCCCACAATCTACAGAAACAAGTTATGGTCCATCAGACCTCAGTCTATTGCTAGATCTGAGTCTCCTTCCCTCATCCAGCCCTTTCCTCACATCTGACATTTTCCTCCTGATGCTTAAGGGCAGGGGAGAGAATCTCAACCTTTAATTCTGGGCTGCAGGTGAGCCTGTCTCCTGACTTCCTTTTCTCCTTTATTTCTCCAAGCCTCTTGACTGACTTAACAATCTCCAGTTTTTTTTTTATGTTATGTGAATGTGATGTTCATGGTAATAACAAAAACAGCTAACCTTTTTTGAGGGCTCACTAAATGCCTAGCACCCTACTAACCACTACCTACCTCATCTCACAACAAGATGGGCAACATGGTGACGGTCATTGTTAAATGAGACAACTAAAGCCCAGAGAGGTTAAGTAACTTGTCCAGGCTCACCCAGCTAGAAAGTCAAAGCAAAAAGATTCAAACCTTGCCGTCTGGCCACAGAGCCTACTCCTTGCCTGGACTCGCCCAGGCAGACTGGAACAGAACAGGGATCTCTGGCTGTTATTTTGGGGCCTTATCAGCCTCTTGGGATCCATCTGTGAGGATGGATAGACACCAATCCCCATCGGGCCAACTTCTGCCTTCAGTAACTTCTGATCGTTTCTTTCCCTTTAGAAAATCTCCAGTATTATGTATTCATTACTCCCTTATCTTCTCTACATTTCTTTGCAATTTCATCAATCTAAGCGCACTAACAGTTCATATAATGGTTTCCATTTGATGTTTTCCCCCAGGGGTTACATCTCGCTCTTCCTTTACCAAAAGAGATCATAAAAACCCTTTTCTCTTGACCTTCTGCCTGCCCCCTGCTTCTTTGAAATAGCCATTTCTTCATCCAAAGAGCAGCAGCAATTAGACTGCTCAGGAAGTTTGGTATTCAAAAGTGGAAGCCTGTCAAATTTAATTCATTTCCCTTTGAAGATCCCAGTATGAGAGGTGGTGTGGCAGAGTGTTTGGGGATCAGACAGACTCGAGTCGGAATCTCAAATCCACTCATTTGAGCTGGGTGACCAAGGAAAAAACTATTTTCTTCTTTGGATCTCAGTTTCTGGATGTGTAAAAGGTGGCAAACAACAGAAAACCAAAGTTCTGGTCTGAGGAAAACCAAAGTTCTGGTCTGAGGAATAAATAAAGGAATGCAGGTAAAGGTCCCAAGCCCTCAGCAAGTGGCGGCAGAAGCTCCTGCCCTCCTTGGTCTGCAGAAGCTTTCCAGCCAAGCTTGCGGATTCCCAGCACGTAGCAGAAGGTGCAGTAAAAGGCAATGCATGATCTAAACTCCGGGTAATATCGAGATGTCACCCGAAGAATGTATAGCGTATATGCAAATGGAAAACTTTCAGGATGATAAACCTGTGCTAAGCAGTAAAAATGCAGCCACAAATCACCGACTGTTAATTGCTCCAGTGCCAGGCAAGTGGAGGGAATCTCTATGAAAGTGTCTTCCGGGCTTGAACTAAACGGTGGCTTGTAATTGAAATGACAAAGCCAGTCTTCCCATTATGGCCCTGGCAAAGAAATTAATCCACTCAACCTAAACACACTGCAAACTGTAGTGATTTTTTTTCCCTTTAATAATTGTAGGCTGTGTGTGATACCTGGGAGGAACTTGGAGTCTTGTCTTTAAATGCTATTTCACGCATAAGCCCGATACACAACACAGTAGAAAGAGAGCTGAAGGAGGGGTGGTGGGGGCAACCCCTGTCTTCTTGGCTCACCCTATGCCCTATGCCTGCCCCCAGACTTTGTAGAACGCAATTCAGAATTACTAATTCCCCACAGTATTTCCAGAATAATAATAGGGCATGCCACATGTGAGATGATTTTAAGTCATAACACACAGACACAGCGTTTCACAACATTGAGTCAAATTATGTGAAAGGTGTCCCATTTTTTCAATTTTCTTTTAACCCTTCTGATGACACCAGGTAGAAACCCCCCCCCCCCTTTGGTGCTAATGTGTCTTGGACAACTCTGTAGCTCCAGCAAAATCCCTTTTCACAAAGAGGGGAGTGCTCAGGCCAGAGCGGATGGGTAGCAACATCTTTCTAGAGCTTACTAGCAATGTCTTCTTGTGTCTACTTTTAAAGTACCTATATCTATCTACATCTATATATGTTTACATTATATATAGCAAGTGTTCGGGAAAAGACCCTAAAACTTGGAAATAAAGCAAAATAAGGACAGTGTGACTTTTTTAAATAGCATGTGTCTGATAAGCCCAACTGGAGGAGTCCTCTTACTTTTGTGGGACATGTCATTCCGTTTCAGTATCCACGACTGATGAGAAAGCAGAAATATCAGAGCTCCGTACACTCAGAGGGTCACTTGCAGAAAAAATAAAGTGTGATATTGGCTGGTTTGCTACAGGTTACAGTTCTATTGCTCTGGAAAAATTTCACGTGTCTTATATCGATGGATAATTCGACATAAGCACCTCCTCTCCCAAGATCTGAGAATCCCAAATGCTTTCGAATCAGCTCTTTCTTTGCTCAGCTTTCCCCCAGTTTAATAAACAAAACTTTAAAAGGTGCTCACTACCCGATTACATAAGATAACAATAATCTTAAACACTTGAGCATTCTTCTTTTGCACAAGCAGTGCTGAGAACTTAATGGCAGTGGGTCTTAAATCTGGTTTATTTTGATCAAAGTTACACATGTACGTAGTTTAGAAATACTCTCCAATGTCCACTGAAAAAGCACAGTCCCTCGTGCTCCACCACCAGAGAAGCATTTTCATTTCTTTCAGCATATATAGTTGTTACTTTGGCATACGCGGCCATGTGGCCAAAAATATGTTTGTATCACCCATTCTTTAAACAAATTTGTTCACTTTTTGGCATCATCTATGAACTCCCCACCATGAAAGAAAGGAATTCATTCTTGCTGCCCCTCCTGCCCTCCTAGACGCCTGTCTTCTTTCCATTTCTCCTTCTTCCTACAAAGTTATCGTATTATTTTCGTTTGGTCAATATTTAGTCTTTAAAATATTTTGATATGTACACATCATTCCTGTCGAAGTTGTGAACAAATTCCTATTTCTTGTACAAGTTCGTATCCCCCCAAAGGAAAGGAGCAATCTGGAAAGAAGAAAGCAGAGATTGCTTTTAGCTCTCTGTCTTTTGCACTGTCTCTTCCCTTATTCATGATTGCCCCCTTCTCTTAGTTCCCAGAACCCTCCCTGCCTATGCTGAAAGTGTGCTTTGCCTTGCAGAGTCTCCACTCCCTCTGGTCTGCAGGGCGATCTGGTTGGGACAGTCAGTTGGAGAGACTCAAATACTCATCTATATGCATCTTTCTCCTTGGGCTGGTTGGATTCCACAGACAAGAATTCTCTGATCTCTTACCTGAAGGCTGAAAGCCCAGCTGCCAGCATTCCAGGAGTTGCGTGGGAGGCAAGTGCCAGAGGCTTCAGCTTCTGAGATGCACACTTTAATTGAATCCTTGTTTGGAGCGCACGGCATTGCTGCCCTCACTGCGCCTAATGTCTCCTAGTCTGGATGCCCTATGTTCCATCCTCTTTACAGAATAAACCCCCAGTGACTCAGCTGCAGAGCCAGGGGCTTCTTACCCAGACTCGCAATCCATTCTGCTCAACTGCGTGCCTCTCCTACACCCCCACCTCCAGGGACCCCTGCTACCACCATCTCTTGGAACTCCGGGAAGCCTTTGCTTTGGATTCTAGGGGAAGTCAGGTTTCCCTGCTGCTGGCTTAGGAATCACTCTTTTCGGGTCTGCTAAATCATTCAGTGCTTTCCCATCTGATATTTACCTTCCTTTTACAGAACTATAATCACTTTTATTTCAGGAGGTTTTCCAGAGGGAGCAAAATATGGGGCTACATTTCATCTATCATCTGCACAGGGATTCCAAACCTAAATTTTCCCATTGAAATGCTTATGAGTGAGCTCATTTATAAAAGCACCAGTGGCAATGTTAAAGGACAAAAATGTGACTGTATTATACCAATGTCAGACACCGAAGAGTTCTAGCATGACCCTAATTTTACAGAAGGCAACACGTGGCTTTGAGAAGGGGGTTGCACAAGGTCATGTGACCAGTGACAAGTAAGACTGTCAGAGCTACATGAGAAACCAGGTCTGCTGGGCAGTGCCCGGCCCACGGCTCCCTGTGCCCCAGCACACAGGCAGCCTGACACTCGTGTTCACACCGAGGACAGCCCGGACCCTCTGTCAGCCTCGTCTTTAGGCCTCTGTAGTACTAAGACGAAGATCACAAGGCCACAGCTACAGCGTTAAACCCAAAGGCCTTTTCTTTTTAACGAAAGATCATGGAAACTGCTGCGGTCGGGGGATGCCACCACCTTTCTCAGCTCTGTGTCCCTGCCAGGAGAGGTCTTTTCAACTTGTTATTTTGAAGGCATCGAAAACACTCACCCACAAAGAAAACAGCCTAACTTTCTTTTCTTAAACTTAGAAGCCAACACTGGTTAATTATTTTTTAGCCTCACCTGAGGACGTGCCTGTAGATTTTTAGAGAGGGGAAAGGAGGGAGGCAGAGGGAGATAAACATCGATGTGAGACAGAAACACCAACTGGTTGTCTCTCGTACACACCCTGACTATGGACCAAACCGCAACCTAGACACGTGTCCCAACCGAGAATCGAATCTGCGACCTCTTGGACCTTTGGCTTACGGGGCAGTGCTCCAACCAACCAGGCCACACCAGCCAGGGCAATATCCTAACTTTCAAAACACAGGAACAATCATCTAGAGCAGAGCCACCCTCTCTCTTTCTCTGGACCCTTGAGGTCATGTGATTTTCCCATGAATTCTAGGTTCAAGGCACTTTTCTTTCCTCCTGTGTGAATTGGCTCCTGTCCTGAAGGATTTGACGTCACTGCACAGCAGCTCATTGTGTAAAGCAAGCGACAGAGGTGGCCAGGGGCTCAGAAAAGCAGGAGTGTGGGGGTGGGGAGGGTCAGTGAAATCGAACGCCAGCTTTGTGGTACCCCATCATCTCTACCTCTCCTGCCCACTAGGCAGCCCCCAACTTGCCAGGCAGGACTCAGGCAATGCCGTTACGTGGTCCTGGGTGTCTCTGCACCATGGGCTAACCTTCTCTAGTGGGGAGAGTGTGCATCAGTGGTAGAGGGTATAATGAAAGAAAAAGAAGGTGGGGGTTCTCTTTCTGACACTGCTGGTACCTAGCAATCTCGAGATCGGACTATATGCTGAGAACTATGCATATAGACTTAACAACTATAATCACTTTTAATTTTTTTAAAACCCCATTGAAGCCCCAGATGTGAGATGTGAGAATCAAAGAGAGGTTGATCAACTTG
Source organism: Macrotus californicus (assembly GCA_007922815.1). NCBI lineage: Eukaryota > Metazoa > Chordata > Mammalia > Chiroptera > Phyllostomidae > Macrotus > Macrotus californicus. The sequence goes on along the minus strand of VMDR010000799.1, from coordinate 122,277 downwards.
CCCAGGAATTAGTCACCCAGAGGAGGCCGAGCCTGAACCCAAGCTCCGTTCTGTCTAACCCCCTGCTCTTCCCAGGATACAAAGTGTGGAAGTGGAGCCAAGGAGTGTGCGTCGTGGGGCGGGGGGTGGGTGGGGGAATGGGGATGGGATTGCTTTAGGCTCCCCACAGCCTCTGCTGCAACATTTTTCAGTTTCATGAAAATAGAGAGTCTCTCCTGACACAGAGATTATGGCGCTACCACTAACTATGCTCCTTCCCTAGGTTGACCAATCCCACCCCTCTGAGCCTCAGTTTCCTCACCTGTACACTGGGCATAACGGTGCCCACAACATCAGAATGGCTTTGAGAATCCGTAGCTAGTTCCGACACCGACAGCTAATATTTTCTGAATACATATTAAGTCGCCTTCTAAGTACTTTGCATAAGTTAACCCAAGTAATTCTGCAAGCACTGATGAAGAGAAGGAAGTACTTCTGTTATCACAGATTTACAGACAAGGCCCCGAGCCCTTGTGAGGATCACGCGCCGTGCGTGAGTGCTGACCCGAGTTCTGGCCCGGGCCTGTCTGACTCCGGGTCTGGGCTCAAAACTGCCGTTGCCTTGGTGTTTTGGGGCCACAGAAACGCGTGGAGGTGGCAGGACTTTGCAGATGATAAATCTCTCTGCAAATCTACCCAAAGAAAACAATGAGGCAAACATCTGTGTGCACAGCTGTTTATAGCGTATTGTATTGCTTATAATATCCCAATGCGGCAAGCAAGATAAATGCCCCCAAATCAGGGACCCTATCATATAAGTGACAGCTTAGTGGAGTAAGAGAAGGCAGATATGCCTTGATCTGAAAAGATATCCTTAAATAGACTCAGTAAAGAGAGACCACAGGCTACCATGTGTAATATAATCCCATGTATGTTTTTGGGTGAACATATTTTTTCTATGTCCCCAAGTCTGGAAAAATGCACAGCACACCATTAACAAGGGTATCCCTGAGTAGGGGAAAGAGGGAGAGATGTGAGGTTACAGGGATAATTTTACTTGCTATGGACTGTTAAAAAGTTCATAATAATCAATTATGATAATAAAGAAAATAGAACTATTGCCAACTGGTAAAAAAAGGAGTCAGTCAATACACCCAAGGAATCACCTTCACAGGGACTGAATGGATACACCCTGGGGACTGCGGGGGTGCGCGGCAGGCAGCTCTGCACACGGGGGCAAGGGCAGTGCCCTCTCTGGGACCTCCTGCCCCGCGCCGCATGGCTGCGGAACCCGGGTGCTCACGAGAGAGAGCGCCGTTGCCAGCTGACGGGAGCATTACAGAGTCACACAGGTTAACACCTTTTAAAAAGGCACGACTACGAAATACTTTACTCCATTTATCAAATGCTTTTAAGTTCCATTTGCAGGTGAAAAATATCTACTTAAAGCAATCAGGAAAAAAAAAAGCCATAATAAAACAGTTGCTTCCATGAAAAAATATCCGATTGTGCTTAGAGAAAAGTGCTTCTTCTATCCAGATCCTGTGAGCTGCTCTGCGGAGCTGACATTAAAACACGGTGGAACCTCCAACCTGCAGCCGAGAGCAGAAAAAACCAGACCTCCCCAGGTCTGTAGGTCTGACGTCTTCCTGCTGATGAGCGGAGACTGGCTGGAGCCACTGATGAGGTGCACACGGGAGGTGTCCGTTTCCGTGTTTTGTTCTTCGAAACGGGCGTCATCTACAGGTAAGCAACACGGCTAACTCTGGCTGAATTCCTAGTGTGTGCCAGTGATGGGCTGTGGGCCTTGTATTCATTGCCTGATGCATCTTGGGAAAACGCAGGGAACGCGTATTATCCCATTTTAACCATTCTAGTTATTATTACCGTTCAATCGTTTTAACCGCTTAATGTACGGCAGATGCTATCCTAAGCGCTGTACATGCACCCTCTCATTTAATTCCCAGAACCATCGCAGCCCGGTGCTACCCTGCTTCTCCCCGTGCTGCAAATGAGGAAACCCTGAGGTTTCTGCGACTTGTCCAAAGGCGCAGAGCCGCAGGCTATGGAGCTGGGTTTGAACCCACGTCTTCTTGGTCGCGGGGCTCACGCGTTGCGTACACAGCTACCCGCAGCAGGTGCTGTGTTGCATGTAATGTCCAAATGGAGCAAGCGGGACAAATGTCCCAACGGCCCAGCGGCCGTGGGCTCCCTTAAGGTTCCCACCGTAGAAGTGGGGCTCTATGAATGATGTGTAATATTTCAAGACACTTAACAGAAATTATTTACTCCTCTTCAGTGTTACCACATTGGCTGATCACAATGTCAGGATTCCTTGTCTGCATGGAAACAAGAGAGGTAAGCACCCCACTCCACTCCGCTGGTCAAAAATTATACATGGTGTGTATGTATTACTACTTTTTGAAATGTGTGAACAAATTGCCTAATGTTTAATACAGGCTGCCTGTTTGGGAGACCATATATTTTAAAACATGCATCCATGGGCATAAGGGAAATGGTGGTGAAAACTCCCCAGTGGTAAAACCTTTGTTACTATCTGTCCAGAAAGCCATTCAATGCCTTCCAGGTCCACCTTCCCGATGACCTTCCTCCGTCCCTCCATTACTGCCTGCCTCTCTCTCCCCCGTTCCACTGCTGGGCTGGCCTTTCTCCTCCGATTCCTCATCTTTGTGCCTCCACACTATCAGCCACCTTCAACTCAGTCCCAGGATGGATGGCTTCAGCCACAGACGGAGAAGCTGCCTCCAACAAGGAAAGGATCAGCATGACACTCCGCCACCCCAAACTACCTCCTGAACGCACCTCTGACTGCTTATTTATATCAAAAGTTCTATGGAGAGAGTGTCATTCTTTGACGTGAGGTTAATTCCCTAGAGTGGCTGAGATGAGGGGCTGGAACCAGAATGAGAATTGGGAAACTTCTGGGCCTAGATGTCCTCAACGGTTCTGACACCACAGCTTGATCCCCACGGAAATGACTGAGGGGTTCTTAGGAGAAGAAAAGGGGGAAATACACAATCTTCTACCCTCCTCACAACAGTGAAAATACCACTAATAACTCATTCATCCTCCAGAGGAAGAACACAGACATCAGACGGATCGCGGAGTGACGACCGACCTGGTTTCCCCACAGGCCCCGCAATGTCACAACCCCATTGTCCTTTTTTGTTTTAATGGACTCTTCCCCACCCTCCCCCGACATTCCTTCCAAGTCAGGCAGGTACCAATCTAAGTTCAGAGACAGGTCTCATGAAGCATCCCAGGATCTTGCTTGTCTGCCAGAATTCAGAGCCTGCTTTCTCACTGATAAGTCTGCTTACGCTTAAATTATACCAAAAACTTGAGAAAAATCACCACCGACCAGAGGTTCTCAGACATTACCTTCACACCTCTTTTCCTTTGCTGGGAAGGGAGGGAGGGAGGAAGTGGGCCAATCTCCAATGCAAGTGATCTGGCCAGAAAAGAGCAATAAATCTGAGGAGTGAACGTGCAGCCTCTGATCTGCACGCACGGTCACGCTGACACAGACATCACTCCAGATGGGGTGTAATGAAACCCTCCCCGCAAACCTCTCTCCACAAAGAGCAAGCAACAGAGAATGTGCGCCCCTCCCCACGTGCTGACGAAAGCACTGTCTCCTGGAACAAGAGCGGTTCTCCTCATCTTGCAAAGTGCAGACTCTGTCTCTCCCTCTCCCTCCGTTCCTCCCCACCCCCACCGGTGCCCACACTGTGCACCCCTCTGCTTCAATGTTGATAAAAGCACCTGTGATTTTTCTCCACCACTCCCTAATTGTGATGATGACTTCAAACTACTTTAAAAGTCCTGGCACGTGTCAAATATTTCCCATCACCCCGACCCTGCTCTTGTTGGAAAGTTTAGGTGGTGGGCTCCCTCCTCTCCAACCCTCTCTCTTTCTCTCTGACCGACCTATATATCGAGAATAAACTTGGGACAGGGAGAACTAGTGTATTTTTCTTATTCCAAATTGTCCAATTTGATGTTACGGTTTCAGGTGACTTTTCTAGATGAAAAGAATAGGGCCCCTACTTGGAACCAGGGCTCTGGTCCTTCCCCCATCGGTTGCAGGCAGGAAGTCCTTCCCCTGAAGGCTCAGCTCCTTTATAGTCTCAGCCAGTGAGAACCCAGCCAAAGTGGTTAGTGTACTGTAGCCAATTCATCTTGAATCAGACCTATGTGTTCATGCCTAGACGGACACTGAATCTCTTTCCAGCACTGCACAGCGTCTGGGAGTTGTCTTCTGCTGCCTTTGTTCCTAGGTTGGGCTGAATTCAGAGCCTTGGGAAGCTGTCTGAACATCAGCCATCAGGCTGCTGCTCCTCCCCAAACCCCTGCCCGACGGAAAAAGAGGTGACCAGGCCAGTGTTCATTACAAAGTAGCAGCTCCAGAAACATTCTCCATGTCTCACAGCCAGGATTCATAACTTCAGTGGTCCATAACCTCGGCTTCATTTTTCCAATAACCTAGGGACAGTGTACGTATATAAATAGACCCATGCCCGGTTCCACCCCAGACTACATCTCTACTTGCTATTTGTAAAATGTTCTCCACGTAATTCTCACACGCAGCCCAGGTAGAATATTCTTGATGTGCCGTGTTGTGCCCTAAGTGCTGGGGATTCGGGGACAGAGAAAGCCCAGGCCCTGCTCTACAGAGGTCATAGTATGCTGGCAGTGGACACCAGGGAAGAACCACACAATAAGGGACGGGCCACACTGTGTTACCCCAGAGCGCTGAGAAAGCTCAGGAAAGAGACAAAGAACCCAACTGGGAGGATCTGGCAAGATGTCCTGAGAAAGGAACTGCCAGAATTAACTGGGAGAGATGTGCACCTGACCTGCCCTTTGCTAGAATAAGTAGGGCTTCTAATAAGAGTGCTTTTCTCTAATAAGACCACAGCCTAATAACACCTGACTCAGCCTTGTACGTCCCTCCTACCCAGCCCCTTTCCTTCAGCCTGTGCCAGCCTCACCCCGCTCACACTGAGTCTTGGAGTCCCACCTGCTCCCTAGAATTCCAGTTAGAATCTCCCCACCATCGTGATGTCTTCATGAAGCAGAATACACCCCCAACCCAGCCTTGGACTGCAGTCAGTTCATTGAGGGAGTTCAGTCCCTTGGCTCTGGGGAAGGTTTTCTCTCCCGGGTACTAACTCACCCAGTGTTTGTCAGCTCATCCTTCCCGCAGAAAGCAACCAGAATGCCTTTGAAAGTGGTTTTTTACCTATGTCTGAGGCAGCCTTCCCTATGCCCATCCCCACCCACCTCCACCATCAGCTGCTAATCTCTTACTCAGCGATCAGAAATCCAGAGGCCTTTCCCTGACTCAATCACTCCAAACCCCCACCCCATCTTAGGCAGGGTTTGTGCTACTGCTTTGTGAGTTTCCACACAATTTCACTCATACTTCTTGGAAGTAGGGAGCCCCATCTTTCCATTTGCAATATCCAAAGTGTGGCATCTGCTTGACACAGAGCAAGTGCTAAGCGCACGGACACAGATATGTGATGATGAACGTGTCCACGGAGGGGTGGGTGGCGAGACAGACAGATGAAAGGGTGAGGGCCAGAGCCTTAATTTACACCCTAATCAACCCAGATTCTGATGCAAAATGAAAGATGTGCTAAGTCATCTATTCTCAGAAAGCAGAGATGCCGGTGACATTTTTTCTTCCTTTGCCTGCATGTGCCACCACCTCCTCTTCTTTTACCCCACAACCAAGAGGATGGGGTGCTGTCACTTGTTTTCCAGAACAGGTTTCAAGCAGATGAGTAATTAGTCTTCTGGGGGGGAGGTATTTTGGGAGATTACAACTGCTCCTCTCCGACCTCCCCTGACTCGTGCGGTCCCTTGCCCCCAGATGTAAAGCGTCCCTTCTGTTCCCCAAAGACTGGCTCTGTCCCCAGAAAAAAGTTTTCCACTTGGCACAGGAGTTGCTTTAAGACTCTGCTTGTCATGCTTCCAGTGCCGCTCCATAAGGTTCTTGGAGGCCTGTCTGTCCTTTGTTACTTGCCACAGCCAGAGTGATGACTGTCAAGCCAGAGAGGGACATTAAAAAAAACAACAACACTGGCTTTGTCTTCATTTTTACATTTCTGATCCCTCACAAAAATGCATACATTATGATGTCTAACAAAATCAACTATCTCTCTCTCCATTTAGGTCATACCTCTAAATTATGCAGAGCGTTCTTTAAAAACATTCATTATTGATGGCACAAACACTACCAGAAACAAAAATGACATTATAGACCCCCAGGTCCAACCCTGCAACATGTCTAACTTGTCATGTATCTGTGGTCCCCTCAAGTCCTTATGCATGCAAACCCCTCGGCAGCATGAAGCTCTGCTTTTTCCAGTTTGCATGGCGTAAGCATTTTATTTGAATCCTTGATGGCTAAGGGGGAGTCTCTGTTTTCATGTACCCTTTGAGGAGGTGTCAGAGAGAGGGTTGGATTCAAACAGATTGAATCCTGGCTCTGCCACTAATCTGCTATGTAGCTTACACCTATTTATTTTAACTCCTGTAAGCCTCAGCTTGTTCATAAGTAACAGGAGCATGAAAACAATTTGCTCCCTGGATTATGGTAAAAATTAATTGACTTCTGAATATAAGGTGCTCTACACGGTGTTTGACTTATAGCAGGTATTCATCAATGTGTGACTCACAAATAACAGTAATATTTTTTAAACCTGCATCTGTCATGAATTAGAAGATAAAGTATGCATGAGTGATTAAGATAAAACACAAAACTCGATTCAAATAAATTCAACCTTTGGGCTCCACTCCCCGAATACTGAGAGTCAACAGTCACTCACCTGAAGTGAGTGACAGATTTAAAAAAAAAAAAAAAAAGGCTTGAAGATAACAAACCCATCATCCCTCTTGCACAGACATGTCTGAGTGACCTGCCTCAGATCACATCGACTGGCAGAACTAGAGCTGGAAATAGAACTCGCACGTTCTCTACAGCTGCTAAAAGGCTCTCATATCAAACATCACCTGCCCTATCACCGCCACCTCAACCGATACTGCAAGAAAAGCAGACATTATTAATTAATCAAATGCTTGCTACTGGGACAAGAGGGGAGGAAAGAAGAGATGTATTAAGCATCAACATAATAGTCTAACAAGATCTTACGTAGAGGTAGGCTGAAGCTCACAGAGGCCATGGAACTTCCCCGAGGTCACACGGCTAATAAGCAAGGAAGGTGGAGTTTGAATCCATGTCTGTGTCTCCAAAGTTCACAATCTTCCCCTTTAACTCAATGAAAGTCAAGAGACACTTTCTGACTGCCTTGTCTGTAGGAGGTGCTGCAAAAGGATGTGGCAGTGAAGGAGAGAGATGGAGTCCCTTGCATCCATGCGGCTTATTGTCCAATGAGAAAACAGATCATCAGAGGGGTGAGCGAGGTGTGATGAGTGTCAAGGGAGGTGAAGAACCTACTGGGTTGGCCTAAAGGTTGCTTACATTTGTTCCATATGATGGCTCTAGTCGTGCTTAGTTGTCTTTAACTTCATTCGAAACAATTTTGTTAGATTGTGTTGTGACAGCTGTCCTATTGACACGCATTAAAAAAAACTTATCAAAACTGGTGAATCTTTGGGCAGCCAATTTAATATTGAGATGGAAGAAGATGTGCATCATTTTTGATGTATTATGCTTTATTATTTCAAGAAAGGTAAAAACACAACTGAAATGTCAAAAAAAAAAAGATTTGGGCAGTGTATGGAGAATGTGCTGTGACTGATCAAACATGTCAAAAGTGGTTTGTGAAGTTTCTTGGTCCTATTGACATTTTGGCCAAATAATTCTCTGCTGTGGGGCTGTCTGATGCATTGGAAGATGGTTAGCAGCACCCTGGCCTCTACCCACTAGAAGCCAATAGCAGGAGATGGCCGACGTACTCAAAATATCCAAATCAATGAAGTTATTGGTGAAAATGAAAAATATGTCTTTTATTTTAGGGAAAAAAAAATTGCATGGACTTCATGGCCAACCCAACACAATCTTCATAAACTATTTGTGAAAGGAGGCCAAGTACAAGTGGGCCTCTACTGTCTGTCCCAGGGTTCAATGGCACTGCGGGTTAAACACCCCCACAAAGGCTGACCCCCACTACTGCTTGGCATGACTTCTGTGGGAAAATGCTCACTGAATTCTAAGCCACTGTAGAAACCACCTGGGGAGCACACCAGTTCTCAGAGGTGTGCCGCCTCGTGTGCTGTTTAATGCAACAGCAACAGATCTGCCTTTCTCACCAGGGTCTGCTGAGTCTAAAAAAATAAAATTAGCGTCAGCATGTATTTGAGAAAGTAGAATAACTGAAGATGAAGGGATCAATCAAACCACAGAGATTAATTATTGAGAATCCGCTCAGAACCTGGCACCATGCCCAGGCGGTGTAGCAGCGGGGGAGAAACAGAAGACTGGGTCGGCTCCATCCTTGCAGAGCCCGTGAACTAGATGTGGGACCCCGGTATCAGAGCACGCGCGATAATGATGTAGTCTGTGAAAAGTTCTAAGAGGTTGTGGTGGACACATGTCTGTGGAAGGGGCCGGGTGGGTGAGGGAGAAGGGGAGCTGCTGGGCTTCAGGAGACAGCTCTGATTTGCCTATTCATTTGCCTATTCATAGTGGCAGTGGGAGGGTGTTAACCACGGAGAAGGGCAGAGGATGATGGAACAATGAATGGACCACTGAGGCCAAGGACCAGCGTTGGGGAACATTGAGAAATAAGGTCTCAGAAGTAGTTTTGAATGACAGAGCATTTTGTCTCAATCACCTTTGCACCCACGGCGCCCAGAATGGGGCCTGACAAACGGTTGGTGCTCAGTTAATGTTTTGTGAGATGGAAAGACATTGCCTTAGTTGAAAAGAAAAATAACAAAATTTTTTTAAAAAGTGCTAGTCCTGTTTCAACGTATGCCAGGCAGGCCTACTATGACGAGGAACAAAAGTAGAACGGCAGATAATTAAGTGCTAAATTCTATGATAAAATCAAAAGTTGTAGGACGCAGCTGGGAAAGTGATAACATGGGAGGAAAAGAATCTGGAATGCTTTCTTAATGGAAGGCAAAGTTGGGTTGGGCCTATCAGGAAAGGCAAGGTTTGGCTCCCAGAAGCCACAATTCAGATGCTTATGCGGGAGGGAGGCAGCCATCACACACCTGTGACTCCAGTCATCCAGAAAACAATAGGAAGTAGTAGGACTGTGGCTTTATTGAATAATTTAGCAAGTCACAAAAAATAGATCAGTGGGCGAGATTCCGGTTATGAATCACTAATTGGAGGCCCTCAGGACAAGCCAGAATGAACGCTTTCCAGACAGAGGAAACAGGTAAGGGAAGAAGAAAGGGGAAAGGACACAGAGGTCTGGTGGGGCAGTGAGAGAATGGTCTCCTCAAAACACAGCCTGTGGACTGAGAACAGCAGGAAATGGGATCGGAGAGGACGGCGAAGTTGAGTTTGAGGTCCAGGCAGAAGGAAGAGTATTCATAATGGAGTCAGAGATAAGTCGAGCATGTTACGTTGCTTGGAGAACCTGGGCTGAAATGAAACATTTCATGTCCTACCCTGTCCTGCCAAGTTAAAGGTTTATCTCAAAGGCTGCTATCTAAAATCTCCCTGAGAAAGTGTCTATTCTTGAACTTGGCTTGTTTTCTGGAAACTTCTCTTGTGCAGTCCATGGTTGTTGCCCCAGATCGAGGGGACAGCTGGGGCACTAGAGACAGAGCTGCAGATCAAAGGCATCTTTAAAAACAAAGCACTTCCTTTCTCGCTTAACATGGTTCACTGCAGGATTTACATCTAGACCAGTCGGGCAAATGAAAGTTATACTTCCCTCAGTAACTGTGACCTGGACCAAACATAGCTATATTTTTCTGCTGCTGAGCGGGCTTTTAACTCACGCTCCCAACTGTGAAGGGAAGATTTAATTCAGACATTACGTAGGAAAAGCTTTTTGGAAAGCAAGTGGCTGGCCCAGTGAAGGTTCAGTGTAAATGGCTGTTCCTTTCAACTTGCGCTTTTATGCAAGGATTCCCTGCGGACGGAAACCTTCTGTAGCATCCTTTTGTGGGGTGAACGGAAAAGTGCCTTCTCCACTCCTGAGAGCCGCCCTGCTCGCCCATTCATGCACCAGAGCCCAGCCTCATTACCGTGGGTGGCCGGGGTTGACAAAAGGCCCTACTACACCGGGGACTAAGGTGAAACACTGAGGCGTTTGCCTGGGGTGGGGGGCAAAATGTCAGAGGCTCACAAACTCATCATCGAGACAAATCAACTTAATGCCACAGTTTTAAAAGTAAAAATTAATGCAAAAATCCATGATCAAGTATTGAAATACTGGTTATTTAAGCCATACTACAGGGAAATATTGGTTTTCTTGATGACTGGAGTTTTGCTGCCATGGTACACTTTGCTGCCACCCTCGGCTGGGCCTGGGACTGGGTGTGGAACACAGGACAGAAAGGAGTGTGGAGAGGCCATCACGGGTTTGGCTGCAGGCAGGCTCCTTCAAACTGTGATCATGGCAGATAGAGAAATAATAAAGAATACTTCAATAAATATTTTAGTGGGTGCCGATGGAACAGAACTTGTTGGATTATTAATTTTTGGGGGGGGACTTCTAGTCACCTGTCAACAGCAGCTGTCTCTTAATTTTCCAGGTGGATCCCCTGAGAATAAACAACCGATGGGCCGTCTGGGAAGTTATGCCAAGCCACCCACTTTCCAAGCCTGCCAAACAAAGAGCACGTGACATTGAAGCCCCAAAAAGCTGGCCTAGGAATTACCACATGGACCGGGCTGTCAGTGCTGTAGCTCTTGAGGTCCCTGTGGCTGGGACAGGCCCTTCCGCTCCTGCACATTCCCAGTCTCCAGAATCTAGTCCTGGGTTAGTGCACCCGAGTGGTTCAGCCAAGTCACGGCCTAGTTGCTCGGCTGGTAGGTTACATTCACCTCCTGATAGGCTGGAGCAGTTCATAGTGCGGAGTCCTCTAGAAAGGCTAGTCAACTGTCTGCGGATTTTGTAGTTTTCACCGAAAAAGCAGAGAAAACCCTTCATCCCTTTGCGCTGAAACAGGTGTACTTTCGGGAACTGTTTATCCTCAAAATGTGTCCTCTGTATGGGGGCAATCATCCCTGACATACCTCAAAAATAATCTTTAAATTGTTTTCTTTTGAAATGTTAGACTTTAAAGCTGCAGAAGTAGTACAGAAAATTCCCATGCCTCCTTCATCCAGCTTCCCTTAAGGTTACTGTGGACTGGAACACAGTGGCCAAAGGAGGAAATTCGTGGGTACAAGACTACGAACTAACCCACAGACCTTACTCTAACGCGGCCAGGTTCCTGGCCTGTGATGCGGTTCGGGATCCTACACCGAACTGAGCTGCCATGGGTCCTAAGCCCCTCCAGTACGCGGCGGTGCTTCAGGCTGTGCATTGTGGGCACGACGCCCCACAGGACTGGCCTCGCATCCTGCTCAGCACATCTTGTCAAGAGGCATGCGATGCTGATGTGTCCTTGCTGGTGCTGCTCCCGCTTGTCACGTGGTTCAGGTGCTGTGGGTCAGGTTTCTGCACCGTAAAAATCACAGTTTCTCCTTTCGTCACCAGTAAGTGGACACTTTGGGGAGATACTTTGAGACTATGCTAATATCATTATTTCTCATTGTACTTTCGCCCAAAAAGCCTGGTATCCGTGAGCGGTTCTTCCTTGTAACAGTGATTCCTGTGGTGTTGGCCTAATCAAAATGAATTTTTAATCACCTTTAAACCCTACTTAAGGCCAAAAGGACAAAACCACCTGGGGGAAAGACAACACTCTCCGCGTGAAAGGGGCCTTTCCCACAGCTGTGCAGAGGAGCAACCGCAAACCCATGGCCTCCAGGTCACCTCCCCGCCCCTTCCTGGGCCGGGGTCGGGGCCCTCATTCTCACTGGTCTGTGTGAGTGCTCATAATCTCAACACTGCTGGGAACGACGCCATGGGCAGTCATCAGTAACTGTCATGGCAAACAGGACGGATTTCCACATCCCTGCTCTAGGGTGGGTGCTGAGTCGGTCCTAAACACCGCCGCCTCCCTGGAGTGTCTTCTAGTGGCCCAGTCCCGTGAGAACCTTCAGACCGCAGTGGATGCGGGGCCGCTGGGGAGGAGGAAGGGGAGATGTGCAGAGGCGGCTCCCCAGGGCCTTTGGGGTTTTGTTTTTGGGCAATTCCTTTGCGTCCCAGGCAGTGATATGCTGGAAAATGTTCACCAGTTGGCTCTTGAGGAAGAAAAAAATTAAAAGTCTGGATATACGGTGCTTGCCAGTTCCATGTATGAGACTCCCTGCGTCGTTGATCTCCAGCTGCCGATGTGACGTCACTGAACAGGCAGCTGCGAGGAGACGGGTGGCCACAGGGCATGAAGTGGTATTTCCACCAAACGGTTACAATCGGTGCAAGAATAAAGTGTGTAAGATCATTAAAAAGGGATGCATTTTGAGTAGCTATCTGTTACCTCGGATTTTAATTTCGTTTAATTATAGATATTTATATAAATTTTTAATAGCGACAGTTATTTAACAAATAACTCACAAAATTCCTAAAATTTAACAGTTGGTTCTCACGAGCTGGTGGGAGCCAGCTCCAGCATACCACCCCCTGCAGTGATTGTCATGAGCCCTGAAGCTCTGGACCCCCAAAGGAGCCCCTGAAAATGCAGGGTGACAACCTCCTCCAGGCCCTCCAGGAACACTTAGGAGGTCCAGATACCCTGCAGGGGCCGGCTTTGCCCCAGCAGCAGCATCTGCTGCTCCCTGGCAGTCCCACTCCAAAGCATCTGGTGCCACCAGGCTGACCGGAGGGGGGCCTCCAGTGGGAAGGGGGACAGAGCCCCTTCCCAGGCTCAGGACATATTTGCCATTCTGCCAGGGGGCCACCTGGCCCTTTACTGTCCCTAGAAGAGTCACAGGGATGTTTCAGAAGCAGCCTGGAACAGTGGACAGAGCATGGGAAGGAAGAAGAGTGAGGGAAGCAGGAAGGCCACGTGTCCTGAGTATGGATTATCTGCCAGGGGCAAGGCTGCCTGTTTTCACGGGTATTCCTGTTCCCTGCAAGCCTGACCACCTAGGGAAACAGCATCCCCATTGTAGAGAGAGAACGTATGACTTCCCAAGATTCCCCAGCTAGGAAGAAGGGGAGCTAGGAAGTATGCCTTCTCTGCTCACCACCATTGCCCAGCACCCAGCACACGGCCTATGACAGGCACTAAGGAGCCTGACTCCCTGACTCCAAAGCATGGGCTTGTCCCTCCACCAGGGAAACGATGCTGGGACAGTGTGAGTACAAAGTGGTGGCAGGCACTGGTGTGTGAGAGGTCGCTGACTTGGGAGTGTGATGGGGTGACCCCCTCCCAGCTCTGCCTTTTACCAACTCTGACCTATCTTAGGAGAGTCGCCTAGCCTCTCTCTGAGGCTCGGACTCCTCGTTCATAAAGTGGGGATAATAAGACTTACTTGCCATGCGGTGGCCAGAAACAAACCACTATGATTTATGAGAAAAGACTTTGTAGGCTACACAGTGCTGAGAAAAAAATGTGTATCAGATGTCACCGTCTGTGACCTCATAATGTCGCTCCATTGGCCTAGCAAAGACACATTTAATGCCATGAAAGCAAAGGAGGAGCAAGGGGTATAAAGGGACTGGTCTCGGACATAGCAGAAGGCAGAGGGTTTGATCTATTTCAACTTCAAGTTGGGGGATTAATTAGCTGCTCTCTGCTTGGAATGCACCACAGACGAAGAATTTCAGCAAGCCTGGTCTCCCTGCCTTTTATTTGAGATACGAGGGAGCAGACAGAAGAAAGCCTGCTGCTTTTGCACAGTGGTATTGATTCCTGGGAATTAAATGGTAATGCAGAGAGGAGACATCAGCCTCCCTTCAGCCCTGCTTCAGGCAGGCTGCTGAGGATTCTGGGAGAGCACAGAACCCAGGCTGGCCACTGGGGATGCACTTCAGAGGTGCCCAAGCACAGAACCGCGGAGCGTGCTTCTTTTGCACGTGGCAGGTCAGGGGCAGTGCGGGACCAAGGGCACCCTCCGGTCAGGCTACTCTCTGCGCGTGCCGCACGCAGTCCCTCTCCCCACCCATCAGGCCCTAATGGAGCTGGAAATGCTGATGTGCTTTCACTGTCAGTGCTTGGTCCTCTTTAAGGGAGGGGCATGCCTGGGAGGGCGAGTGTGCATCTTTGTGCACTAAAAAATACATGCACCAATATGTTGACGAATTGCCCATAGCAGGTGGGAGAGGTAGAGGAATGGGAGTGGGAGACAGAGATGAAAGGTAAGAAATGCACACACACAGAGAAATACGGGAGGGTCTTGTATCGACCAGTGAGGATAAGATGTCATAAATTGAGTGTGATCCGTTCAACCCCTATACCTGATCTCTAAGGAAGGCAAAAAGAGGAAAAAGCATACATATTTTCTTAGACTCAGAGCAGAAGACCCAAGGGAGAAATCAGGCCCTGTCATTGATTTGGGCAAGTCATATTCATTTATTTATTCATTCTTTCAACAGATAGCTTTGTGTGCCTGCCATTGGGGTGGTGGGGACAGAGAAGCGGGGCAGGCGTGGTTGATTCCCCCATGGGGCACTCCTGCTTCCACAGGCAGGTGAGTCCACAGAGGATGACACACAGGTGCTACCCAGAGCAGGCCTGCGCTGCTCCTGGGACCACAAGAGAGGAGAGCCGAGAGGGCTAGAAGAGGCTGCCTGGGGAGATGAACTTCCCTCCGACTTCTGAACATTAGTGTGATGCAGCTAGGCACAGAGAGGAAGGGAAGGGCTCTTTCTGGCAGTGCCGGCAGCAGGTCCACAGCCCACGAGTGAGGGAGAATGAGTTGCAATGGGACAGAGGATGGGGAGCGGCAGTGGAACTGGTGAGACGCCAGGCTGAGAAGCTGCGGAGTGAGGCTGGCTCTGTGAGCTGCTGGACACAAAGTCCCGCAGAGGACACACAGGGCAGCGTAACAAAGCAAACGGGGCCGCAGTATCAGTCTGGACACACTGCTTGGGCAGACAGTGAGGGGAGTCCTTCAATCTGCCTGGGGGCAGGATGGGGTGGGGGAGAGGAAGAGGGCATGGAGTGGAGAAGATTTTGCAAAGGAAGTGCTATCTGAGCTGAACCTAAAAGGAGAGTAGCATCCTACCCGCACAGAAAGAATGAGAACTGGAAAGGACCTTCCAAGCAAGAGAAAATGTGTGAGCCAAAGCCCTCCCTACCTGCGTCTGAGCTGATGGCCCCAAATATCGAACCCCCAACTGGTCATGACTAAAAGAGGGGCCTCGCTCAAACCCCCAGGTCTAGTCAGTGGGCTCCCGAGTTTACTTTTAAGGCGTGGATGCTGTGCCTCCTCTACCTCTATGATGCAGGTAACAGCCCACGCCGTCTCCCCTCAGAACCCACCGTGTGACTGGTAAGCAGGGTACAAGGCGGAGACTCTCCTTTCAGTCAGAGGGGTGACATACAGGGACGAAAAGCCTGTTTCAAGAAGAGAAGAGCCAATTCCCTCCTGCTCTGGCACAAAATTAAATTTTATGAGTGACTCAGCAGCCGGCAAGGCACGGAACGCAGCCAGTGGGAAACCTCCTTTTCTAAGTAACCTAAGTTGACAGCTCAACTAGCCCGTGGAGTGGTGGGGCTGGGGGCAGGGGAAGAAAAGGAGTTCACAAAGGCAGAAGCGGGACTTTTCATCCTTCACCTGAGCATGCTCCTTTCATTGCTAAGTGCAACTCCAGCTAGCGGGGTGAGAAAATTTAACCCTATGGTTAAAAAAAATCACTCCCCAGGCTAAGGGGGACATCTCGTGACCTCAGTCAGATGCCACCCAGGGTTACAATGAATAAGGTAATAACAGGGAAACAGCTTCCTCATGCCAGGCCTGCTGTGCTGGGGTATAATTAGGGAAACAATGAAAACCTATTGGAGATGAGCATTCTTTCCCATCCCCTAAACACACAATGCCCCCCAAAAGGAACCTTGGCATCCTGCACTGTAATTGGGAAGTTTCCACGTGTGGTTCCACCCTGGGCAATGGTTCTGGCCGGAAGACACAGTCTATGCTTGGGGTTGGGGTCTGGGCGGTTCCCTGGTTCCAACAAAGAGCCAGCAATAAACGGATGGGTGGCTGGGCTATTATCCACAGAGAGGAGTCTAACGATCAGGAAAAAAATCCAGGACGTTCACCCTGGGAGCCTTTTTTAGTTTTCTTCCTAATGTCCAATTTTGAGGAGTCGGTGCCTGTAGAAACCAAGCAGCACATCCAACGGTCTGGATTCTCAAAGCCGGATCTTTGCATGGGCCATGTCCTCGCTGCCGCACGAAAACGAACTGATGAGTACAAATGAGTGGGCTTGAAGACTTTGCCATGTTCCAGTTTATTAAATGCCATATTGGAAGATGTCAGGTTTTATGGACTGGAAAGGGCTCTTCAGTTAGGAAGGTAAAGGACTGAAGATGAGCCCAACTGTTCTTCTATTTCCAGGGAACACCAAAGGTGAAAAAGAAAAAATTAGGTCATAGTAGAGCAGTGGTTCCTAGAGTGTGGTCCCTGAATCAGCAGCATCCACATCAATTGGGAACTTGTTAGGAAAATAAATGATCAGGCCCCATTCTTCAAACTTAATGATCAGAAACCTGTTTTAATAGCTCCTCCGTCTCTGGGGTTCATGCTCAAGTGCCAGACCTTCTGCACTGGAGCTGTGGTCCTCCATCCTGGCTGCCTGTTATCATCACCTGGTAAACTTGTCACTGAGATGCCCCCGCCAACCCCAGGCCAATTAAATCAGAATAGCTACTAGGGCTGGAGCCTAGGCATGGCCGCTTTTCCAAAGCAACGTGGGTGATGTAAATGTGCAGCCAGATGGAGAGCCACTATATCCTGCAGCAAGAGAGAATTAGATTAGCTTCTTGGGACTTGTGGTTTCCAGTTTAGCTCAAAGTAGTGACGGCTACTGCATGAAATCTTCATCAAAGAAAAAGCTTTTGAGAAGTGGAGAGATTTTCACATCCAAGAGCTGGAGAGTTGAGATGTGAAGCTCCAAACGCATCAGAATCATGTGTCAAAACCAATGGTAACAACAGTATTTAATACTCATCCAGCAAAGACAGTTGAGTTGCTCCTCCTGGGGAAAGGGCTGGGACAGTCCCCACAGCCCGAAGTCATTATAAAAGCAGTGCACTGGAAGGCAGCAAAGAGTGACACCACACCTCCTACGTACTTCACCTCCAGATGCCACAGTCCCCCCAAGGGGAGCTCAGCCTCCCACTCACATCTCTGCTTTAAAGCCCCTGGTATCCAGGGCATAGGAGACATCAGCCTCTTCTTACCGGTGTCTGGTATCACCCAGTGCGCAAACCAGTGACAACCTGTCAGGACAGAACTCTAGGAGGACACTCTCATGGGATGAGCGGAGTCTCAGCATCACTGCTTACCAAGTGAACTGTGAACTGGGGCCGCCCTACCCAAATCAGGAAGTTGGCAGTTTGCCCACGATAAGCTCGCCCCTCAAACTGGGGTCTGCTGGCATCCTGGCAAGGATCCAGGTCTTTCCCCCATGAGGAGGGATCTGAGCATCACTGAAATGTAAGGAAGATGGCAGACTCTTTTCAGCAGGAAGAGGCAACACTCTGTAGAACGTTCCTGCAGAAACGGTGGGCCGGCCTTCACGTCCTTACCCTGTGACTGTCAGGCCAAACTCTCCCTCAGCATTTCAGAGTCAGTTAGACACGTGGCTCGTGAATGTGTGTCTGAAGCCACCACTAACGTAACATCATCACAGAGGGAACCCTGAGTACCCGAGCTCTTCGGCATTAAACCGCCTCCCTCACTAAAATCAGGGTGAGGCTAGAAAGGAAACGAGAAGGAAAAGACCAGGCTTTTGTATCTCCAATGCCTATGGTTACGCACACTCCGAAGTCTGACCAACCCGGGTTTGAATTTTGACCATGCAATTTATCTACTCTCTGGAGTTGAATGGTAAGCTTAAGAATTGCAGGTGTTTCATCTGTAAAATGGGAATAATAATCCTCAGCACTGATTAGGGTGAGCAGAAAGAAGGCATGGGGTGCATTTAGCTCAGTGCCTAGAAAACAGCAAATAAAGTAGCATCTGTGATCATTAATTATTACCCTGGAACAGCCAGCTGCAGCTTCACTTCCTTTGTGAAGGCTTCCGTGACAAAAATGCTCACACACACACACACACACACACACACACACACACACAAACCCTCAAAGTCTTTGTAGTTTCATTGCTGCTTGTATGCATCTAAGTTTTAGTCATTATACAGTATTACATTGAAATTGCTCATTTATATGTCTGTAAATATTTTCTTAAGAAAAAAGACCATGCTTTTGTGTCCCCAATGCGTGACACATACCTGGTGTGTCATATGTGCCAATGAGTGAGTGAATGAATGAATGAATGAATGAAGCAAGCTACTGTATTTTCCTAGTAATGAGGTAAGAAGATTAATTAGGATGGCAAGAATGGAAAGGCCAACGCAGAAGAGAGATGAACAAAGAAATGGCTGACTATGGGATATGAGCAGTTTTCTAATTATAGTCGATCACAGAAGCAGTGCTTTGAGAAAGCCCTCTCTGAGGATTCTCTCAGAGTGGGGGCTGGGGAGGGAGCTCACACCAACACTCAGGAAAGACTTACTGGTCGTTTGCTTCCGTCCTGTCCTCTGAATCCAGCCTACCTAGGGGCAGACACTTCCTGGACATTACGTCTGAGCAAGCTGCTCATTCAGAATGAGTCTTAACCATTTTCACCCTCACAGCAGGTAACTGGAGGAACAAAGCCAAATTAAATCAGCTAGGAAAGCAGAACAGAGGGTTTTATCTTTTTTCTCAGCCAGGTAGGGATGGGAAACTACCCCTCCTCCCCGCACCATGCCAACCAAACTGTAGTGATGGATGAGTCATCTAGAAAGTCTACACAGGTCTTACCTACGCCATGAGAAGGGCTGTCTGATAAGAAATATGCCGGCAAAATGCTACGCGCTCCACTCCAGTCCCCAAGCCATCTTTCACAGCTGTGGGGGTCAGTCACTGGAAAAGTGGGCCCGCCATGCAAGCCATTGACTTTTATCTTTAGACTTCAATTGCTATTCATAAGCATCAATATTTTAGAGCTTCATCAAGTCAGTCCCAGGCTGAGTCCAGGACATCTATTGTACATCATCATGGGGACTCACCGCATCCTGACAGCTGAGCACCTCCAAAATGCTGTTGAGTAATTCGACGCAGTACTTCTTCTCCTGGAGCTGGTGCTGCAGGTCATCCTGCTCCAGCAGCTCCTTCAGCTCCTTGGTGATGACAGGAAGCAGAATGTCCCGGCATTCTGGAAGGAAGGCAGTTCAGAGGCACTTGAGCTTCCTCGTGTTTTAGTTTCTTATTTCTGATTTTTAGATAACTTTTCATTAAATAGATACTGCATGAATATTTGAAATTTAAATATTAAAGATCAGGTCAAAATTTCCATAGAACATCATTCACAATTCTGGTCCCTCCCCTATCCTGTTAGAACTGGCCATAAAACAGAGCTATGGAATAATCAAGATGAGATTTGTGTTTTAATCTTAAAAGTTCATCCTGCTGGTATTCCAGTTGAGATACCTCAGTTAGATTCATTACAAAGATATGAATCCCAGAGAAAAGGCCCGTTTGGAGACTTTAGATGTTAATAAAGATCTCCTTGGGAAGTCATAAGACTTTGGATGCTACTTAAAATGGAGCTAAATGAGTAAATTATCATGGAAAGGTCTGATAGTGAGTTCTCCGTCCTAGAAGTACAGTATTTAAGCAGTAGGTAGCTGCCTATGGATAGGGATGATAGGAGGCCCTGAAAATTTCGAAGGAAGGGGTGAACTGAATGATTGTCACACCCCACCGAGCTCTCTGTGATTCCATAAAGTAAAGGTTCACAGGAAGTAGCAGGAGGAAGGACGCACGTGCTAGGTGGAAAGCCAGTGAGTACATTTATGTCATTCGCCAACCACTGTGGTTGTGGGAGCTGCAGACCGGTCCCCAGCAGAAGCAGTGGTTTGTCAATCTGAAAGTCATCTGCTTTACAGGTTAGCACAGCCAGCACCCCGACCAGACAGAGCCTCTTGCTGGTGACAGCCCACAAGATTTTAGCTGAGGAAGCCATTAATAATGGGGCCTGTTTTCCAGGAAGTACTTTTGTCTTCTTGTTAACCATGATTTCTCAGAAACGTCTGGCTCCTCTGTTTTGAGACGAAATGATCTTTCTTTTTTGTAATTGGAGCTGTGAAATTACATTAGTCTGTAAAGCTTCAGGAAGCAGCTACCTCGTGGCTTGATTGTCAAGCAAACAAACACAAATGATTTAAAAGATAAATATTGCAGAGCCTTAGATCAATCCTTATGGGCAGCGACAATGAGTATTAGAGACTTGTAAGCCCAGCCTGAGGACCCAATGCCTGAGGAAGGCTGGGACATCTGCCATCCAGTGACGATTGTAATTCAAACCAGGCACTTAGGAACCCGCAGAGCTATTCAACTCTGTATCTTTGTGGAAAAGAGTCTTCTTTTGTCAAAGTGACTGCAGGGAGGAAAATGCGGTGTTTCCGGGCTCTGCTTTCTCCTGTCTCGGAGAAAGTTGTGCCCTGTGGTAGAAGGTGCCGAGCTCCCTTGAAATGTGATAAGCTTTTGCAATCATTCATGACCTTGCCGCCTCCTCCCCAATATCAGCCCCTCAGGAAGAATGACATGGGGATCCTCTGTCCACTTTGGAAAACCACCTTGAAGTGCCTGAGGCTAAACATGCACCCACAGCTGTAGCCACAGCTCTGAGAGGGAAGCACACGGGTGGCTCCCTGGCTCGGCACAGGGCGCCCCTTCTCCTTTGCTCCCTGTCAGGGTGAAGACACCCCCAGTCACATAGCCAACCAGGCAAATTCTCCTCCTCCTCGCTCTCTCCCCAATACCCACTCCACCATGAAGTCCTATCCACCCTGCCCTCAAGCCTGCCTCTTCCACCTTCTGTAACAAGTCTCCCAAACTGAGCTCCCCACTTCCAGCCTCAGGAGTAGAATGACCACAGGAACCCCTCCTGGAAGTTTCTCAGGCATTTGCTATTGTTCTGAGGGTGAGTTTGGTAAATTCCTTGTGACCACGCCCTTCAAATTCTGCGGCCACCAACTCCCGGCCACCACCTCGCGTTCCCAGCCAAGGTCTCTCCCCCCGCTGAACTTCTGGGCATATGTCTCAGCCCTCAGTGCTCCTTATCCCACATATCTTCCGTCTGGATCTTAACCCAGATGCACCTCCCATAGGACAATATTCCTGAACCCCCTACTCCCACATGAGTGGCCCTGTTCTGCGCTCCTGTAGTGCCCACACTATGTGTCTGTCTTCCCATTGGTCACACTCTGTGGTCATTGTCTTTGTAAACAGAACAAGGAGTGAAACTCTTGTCATCATCCTAGACACAAAGCTAAAGCCTGAAGCTGAAAACAAAAGGTGCAATTGCCCCACATTCTAAATTCCAATCATTTCCAGAAGCTGGGGTACTCCATCACCAACCAAAGTTTTCTGAGAGGTACTGGTTCAATACCAGCCCTACACCAATCGGCATGCACCCCATCCCAGACCTGTGAGGGTCAGCAGGGGCCTTTGCATAAAATGCAAGGGGAAGCCATACAGAGAAGCCACCTCCCTGAGGCTGAGGTGGGGGTAGGAGAACCAAAAGACCACTCATAAAGTACATGAAGATGAGACTGGTTCCTTATATCCCTGCGTGGGAAGTGTATGCTGCTCTACAATCCCAGGCATCTCCTGGCAGCACCTGCAGAATGAAGAGACCTGAGAACATTCTGGAGCCCCTCTCTTACCCTGGGGAGGAAGGTTAAACACAGCCACACCTTCAGTGTGCACACCCCCTTTCTAAGCCTGCCTGTGGCACCCTTTACTTGAAATTTCACTCCACTCACAGCCAGCCCGACTCTGTCACCAGCCCGGGTTAATCCACTCTGCAATCCCGTTCGATTTTTCACAGGCTTGAAGGTGAAACTCATTCTGCTCTGGCCAAGTTCCTACCGACTGAAAGGCGAATTCAGCTCAGCTTAACCCTCTCGTGGGACGGCGAGGAACATGCGGCCACCAAGGATCACCCCGCCCTCGCCCCAAGCCTTTGGGTAAGCAGGGAATACTCATGATTGAAACCCCAGGTTCTCCTGGGCGAGATCTGAGCAGAGCAAGCCCAGCTCTGCTTGGCTGCTCTGATTCCATTTGACTTGGGCTGTGTCTGCCGAGGTCAGGGGCCGCTCGGTTCGATGGGCTAGACCCACAGGAAGACCTCTGCAGATGCCGCTCCAGTCTGACAGACGGGAGTTCCTTCTCCCAGCCTCCCTCCTCCAGCCGGCGTGTCAGGAAGAAAAGTGATTCCACGCCACCAGGCAATCAATAACTATCCACGAACTTCATATTCCAGAGCAGGTTACAAGCCTTTTACAACTCTACTAGTGTTCCTGCCCAACGCACTCTTCATGATTCACGCCCTGGGCTCCTGGAAAACACGCCTGATTACAATATCCATAGCCATCACTCACTCCCCTCCGCCGTGATGCGCAGTCTCACTTTTATGAACCTGAGGGCCAAAATATATCTCTCCCCAGCTACACAAGCACCGCCTGTTTAGAGATCTCAGAGCTCGGCCACTGTAAACATCCTCTTCAGGTTTCTTAGAGGGGTGGCATCCTAAGGAAGAAATGCACTGCCAGGACTTTATTGTAGATACCCACTTAAGCCAAGCTATTGCTTCACCAGATGTCCATTATATTGAACACAGAACACGCCATTGTACTAAACCTGTAAGCAAATGCCCTGTAATAAGTTGGTATTTGCCACTTGGAAGCACAGTGACAGCAGATAGGGTAAATTGATGGGTAAGTGCTGGAATCTTTAAGAAGATGTATGTTGATGTCTAAAAATGTCACACTGATTATAAATATAATTTGTAAGCTCTGATAGAGTATATGCGATATATTTATATCCATGAATAGTTACTATAACAGGCACCGTTCCCATGGACATTATATACTGGTAGGATATCAGAAATAATTTAAGAAGATGTTCATTGTCTTGGGTTGCATTCTGCAGAAGCAAGCTCTAGGAAGAGGTCCTGGTGAAGGTGACTGACTTATTAGGAGGTGTTTCAGAAACCCCTGGAAGGGGAGGAAGGCCAGGCAGGGGAGCAAAAGCAGGCAACTCTCACTCACATCAGGGGGGCCTGGGAGACAGTGTGGGTGGACCACAGGGGCAAAGCAGCTAGAGGACTCAAAGCCTGGGGAGGCACAATCCCAGGAACTGTGGGTGCTCTCGGCGCAAAGGCAAAGCTGACCCCACAGCCCAGGGCAGCCCTACAAGGCTGGTGCTGGCTGCTAGGAGAGAAAGCCTCCCTGGAGCTGTACACGAAAATGACCATGGGCCCCAGGAGACAGGGGCAGGTCCCTGAGAGCTCATGCTGCAATGATGAATACTGGCAGCTGCCAGAAGAACAATTCATGGGGGTAACATGAGACCCAGTCTGGGGTGGGCAGGGCAGGCCTCCCCACAAGGGCAGTCAGGAAGGCCTCCCTGAGGTGGAGACACTCAGATTGAGGATGGGAAGAGAACTACCTACGAAGATCTAAGGGACAAGCATTTCAACCAGAGGAAATGACTTGCAAAGGCCCTGGGGTGGAAATCTGCTTCACTGGCTGGAGGGATCACAGCAGGGTGAGTGAGGCTGGACTAGAGGAAATGGGTAGCTTGACATGAGACAATGAACTTGGAGAGCTTGAGTGGAGCCAGGTCTTCTCAGGCCCCATGGCCCATGGTGCGGCGTTTGATGACTGGGTGGAGATAAATTTGGGCACTTTTTTTTTTTTTGTATTTTTAATGAGGGGTTGCAGGAGGGCCTAGGAAGAGAGGCAAGAGAACACCAAGGAGGCTCTTCATAGGAGGAAGAAGAGGTACAGCATTTACCAAGCTCTCACTGTCTACCGGGCAGTCTCTGTATGAAGAAGTATCTTACCTAAGGTCACACACCTAGTACGTGGCAGAGGGGGGATTTAAACCCAGGAAACGTGGTTCCAGAGTCCATGTTCACATCTACTAAGCTACCCTGCCTCCCCACTGTCACAGTCTGTAGCGGGAGAGACAGACAGAAGTGGACAGACATGGGATACAGTCTGGGGGCAGTGTTGACACGTCTTGCTGACGGCTGAGACGCGCTGGACAGATGTGTACGCATATGCAGCCTGAGCATTTGAGTGAGAGACTAACCGATTCACTTTAAGGCTTATCAAATCAGGATCTAATCACGAAGATCACTTCATGGCCTCAACTAGCAAGTAATGAAAGGCTCCTGTCAACATTTCTCTGATGACAGGGTGGCTGCACAGGTAGTCTACCTGCCATCACACCTTCCGAAGCCATTAGGGCAGAACTGGTGAGCTGACAGCATCCTGCACCTGCAGGGGCCCCTTCGCACTTCCCGAGGTTGTTTCTCCTGCTGTAGAAGACCATGCTGCCATTGCCTCTTCCCGGCCAGTGCTCGCATTAAACCCCAGTCCAGCTCTGGAAAAAGTGCTTTTAGGAAAATAAAGGTGCAGATATGGCCAACTGAGTCATGAACCCAAACTTGATGTGTTCCCTGATGCTTAGAATGACTGCACTCCTGATGCCGAACCAGATTGAGTGTCACTCAGCCTGTCGGCATGCTGCCGCCCCCCCCCCCCCAAACCGGCTCACAGACAGAAAAGCAAATGGGAGGCCTTGAGGCTGAACCAAGTAGCCACTGTACTGGATAATCCGGGCAGTCTTGAAGAAAGGATTCCCATCAAAGCAACGTACTCCATTTCAAATTCATGCCACAGGAAAAATGAGTCACGGTAGCTTTTTGACTGCAAAGAGCTGTGTCTTACAGCCCTTGCCTCCATTTGGTTCCAATTCAATGACACTGGAATTCAAGTCACTTAGCGCACCTGTTATAACAGTCCTACCACCCTCAGCCCTCCAGGGCTTATCATCATGGACCCACTCCCTCTGTTCTGCACCCTGCCACACTGAATCCCTTAACCCTCTCACCCCAGCCCCTGTCCTCTCATGCAGCTGCCTGGCTCCATGAATTTCAATCTTCACATAAGCAGAAACTTTCACCTTTTAGCCTTTCTGAGCTAGTCCACAGTCTCATGCATGCGTGAGTTTTCTCATCAGTAGGAATCATTATAACAGATAGACTTTCAGTAAAGGACCAGAACCATTTGTCTGGAAAGCCATCAGAAGTGAAAGGAAGAGAGACAGTGGAATGTTGAGAGAGATGCAATGTATGTCAAATACCCGCTGGATTCCAGGCGTCCCCTTGGGAGTGTATTTAATCCTTATCAAAACCTCTTCTGTATATTGCGTCATCCCCACTTGACAGACGAGGAAATAGAAGCTCCAAGAGCTTGCCCAGGGTCACAGTGTGACCACAAGAGGCAAGATTCCAACCTGGACCTGTCTGACTCCAGTGCCGACGCGCATCCACCTTCATTCACAGGCTCGTGGGTGAAGACAATTATTCCTAACCCCTGGACCCTGCAAGCTTGAAGCAGCCACCCTCGGAATTTGCTAGTCCCCTTAAGGTGGGCTTAGGTAGAAAGTCAAAACTCTGGTTGGTTGGTTTGTTTAATGGTTGGCTATTCCGTAACTTTTAGTAAGGGTTATAGTCCCAGGGGAGTAAAAAATAAACAAACAAAAACCCTGATCCTAGAATTAAACAATAATGAGCATTCATCAACTCAGTGATTTGGTCTTCAGTCCACTCACTCATTTCTTTCATTTTTTTAAATTCAACCAACCATTTATCCAGCGACAATCGGCTGAACTTCCTCGTGTCCCTGCAGTTGACCAGAAACAGCAATCATGACCCATGACCGTCAAAACCTTCCACTGCCTTTTCCTCAGCAGACGGTGAGAGGCTGGGGGGAGATATCTGATCTCAGGCAAGTCGGTCACACACGCAGGATGAGTGTTAGATGAATCCATGTTTGCTAATCTGAGAGAGTGAGCCCTGTCTGCTTACACTTGGGGAAACTCAGAATTAGAACTCTCGTCAGTGTTGGGTTGCTTCAGAACTTATTCTTCTGTGCTGTCCTTGAAGAAACAAGAATTACAAGGTCTGTCCAGAAGGGATCCAGCCATGTAATGTGAAAAATAGAGGCATTTATTGAAGAAGATACAAGATACAAGAAACATTGTACATAGGACAATGACACCTCAGTCCCCTTCAAAGTAGGGATCTTGGGGAACCTCACACTCTCCCAATCACCATCAGCTGTCCCATCGTATTTCCTGAATTTCATTGATGGCCTAAAATCTCTTCCCTTTCAAAGGTGATTTTAGTTTTGAGAAAAGCCAGAAGTCACAGGGCATCAAATCTGGGCAGTAGGGGGACTGAGTCACCTGGGTGATTTGATGTTTTGCCAAAAAACTCTGCATAAGACGTGATGCATAATTGGGTACATTGTTGTGATGAAGCTACCAATCACCAGTTGCCCATAGCTGCCACCTTCTGAATCATCCCAATAATTTCCACAGAGCAATCAATGTTCAAGCTCCATGCAAAATCTGATGCAGATTCATTGCTCTACACACTCAGTCATTTTAAATGTGATGACCACACAGTACACAGGCTCACTCAATAGAGTCTACTGCCGCCACTGACTAGTACAGTGATGTCATAACTGTTCATGCATGCGCATGCCAGTCCACTCTCCTTAGCTGCCAGGTTACATCGATATTACGTAAACCAGTCTCATTATATTAACAGCAGTTGGATTTTTTTCCAGACAGACCTCATATGTGTTTCTTCGCCTTCCCCCTTCCCCTGAGCACCCTTCTGGCAATATCTTACCATTTTTGGCTTTACCCTACATATAGGCAACTCTGGATTGGGGGCCTGGAGACGAAGTTCTGAATCCCAGCCTTGCTACTGCCAGGCTGTATGATGTCATATGGGTCATTTTACCACCTTTTTCCCAAAAATGGGGATTAAAATGTCTTTTTCAGAAGAGGATCCATATAAAACATTATACAAATTCAGCTTAGTTATTACATGCGGTATGGTATGGGGTCTATGCTAACCCTACGAAGTTTCTGAGTGCAAACCAGAGCGCATTGAGACGTCTCCTTCTTTCGCTGTAGCTGACGCATACACTTGACAGAACACCTGGTCCGGGCATGCAGAAACGAAAGGGACTCAAAGCTATTATCTGCATCATTCAAAGAAAGGGTGCTTTGTGTGAAACACCAAACTCAGAGAATTGAGTTTCAAGAGGCAGGTATAAATTGAAGTCATTGGTATGATTCTCATGTTTGTTTTGTGTGTGGAGAGAGTGAAGGAGAGCTCAGGCAAGCATTCTCTGAACATCCTTTTACATTTCTGATTGCAACTTAGAAGAATAATGTCACTTACCGGCAGTCCTCAAGCCGCACTTGAGCAATCCTAAATCTCTGCCATCATAAAACTTAGAAACACCAAAAAGAACACAAAAACCAGCAGCAATGTTTTGGATCAGTATGAGCAGCTGGTATTCCATTTCTGGGGAAAGCACACATTACAAACCTCTTCTTTATATTTTAAGGCTAACAGAGGGGCCCTTCATTTCAGAGAATTAAATGAGAAAATTCTCCTGGATTCAAGCATTAGCCAAATGAAATGGTTGTGTAATTGTTTCAAATCATCCTTCCCTTCCCTTCCCTGTAACAGCTCCCAGGGAGAAGAGGCTGGGGTCCCTCTCTTGTACAGCTCTACCCATTTAAAATCTACTGTTGTTTGTTACAAAGGGAAAATAGAGAAGTTTGATAATATTTCAAACCAGCTGAAGAATTGGAAACACACTTGAAAGACTCAGGAAAAAAAAAATAATTGCCACCCCCCTCCTTTAAATAATAATGGAAATGGGGAGAATTTCTCTTTCTGGACTGGTTTTCGCTTCTAAAAGGGCTCAGCTGGAAAGGTGGAGGGTGGAGACAGCCCTGAGGCGGCAGGGACTTCGCCTGCTTCCTTTCTCCATTCACGCAAGAGCCAACAAACAGAGCCCTCCCCTGAGGGGCCATAGCAAGAGTGATTTAAGAAATGAATCACACACTTAGGCCCACTATTTAAATGAAAGGATCAAAGAGATTCTGTTTGGCCTCTAAAGCTAATGAAGAGGAAACTGGGCAAAGTATGAGAAGGGAGGAAATAAAGAGAATAAATATCAGTCAACGACCTGTAATGAGCTTTCTCACAAAGAGAGGACAATATATGGTCCTTGCCCTTGGGCAGTCCAAGTGCAATAAAGAAAAGAACAAGTTAACTGAGGGAACAGCATAAAAAACACATCCACGGCAGCACACTGCGCTGGCAAATATCTTCAGTCCCTGCTGATGAATCTGAAATGGTACTTTTATGAAAGTGACATTAATAGTTTATTTGGGGCACGACATGTTGGTATGCTTACGGTTGGTTATGTGTACTTCTTCGCAAACTATCTTAGTTCAAAAAGAGCAAAAGAAGAAAGAAGATGGCGTGCTGATGTGAAAGTTAATGTGAGGGGTCCAATTGCCCATAAAATATGGCTCCTCACTTCCATGACAGACCTGTCTGGGCAATAAAGGAAATCATTAAGTATTAAGGTTGAAAGGAACGAGTTGCTTTTGAGCAACATAGCTTTTGGGGGCATGACATTCTTAAAGAAGTGTTTCACATTGTGCTCTAATGTTAATGTTCTGCATGAAGGTTCGTAGTGATTAACCGCTTTTGACATCACATTGTGGGATTTTATGTCTGAAAAGACCCTACAATAAGTGATGGTCGGACTCACGTGACTGTTAGGTGGGCGCGTGAAACAGGAAAACAGTAAATGGAGGAGAGCTCGTGACAGCGTGCCTGTCCTTACACACCACCTTCATTTATTTTTTAAGTGAGTAAACATTTGACGAGTGAAGCTAGCCAACGTCCAGCTTCACGTCTGGCACGGCGGGGCAGGGGGGGTGGGGAGAGGGGTGCCAGTACAGCAAGGCAGCTTAGTAAGAAGCTAGGAGAACTCCCTGGTGAGTAGAATGAGGAAACGAAGACTCCTGGTTGAACAGCCGAATGGCGGAACAATGAACAGGCAGCTAATGAATCACAAGCCCCGGTCCTCCCTTCAGCTGCCGATGCCTGAGAGCTGATGGTTTAAACCACCACTGTCAGGAAGGAAGAGTACAGAAGCCAGTTGCATCCTGACACATCCAAGATGGTGGTGAAACTAACCAGGGAACGACTGCATTTTAACACATGGCACACTAAACAATGCATCTGGAAATCCAATGAATATTCTGTTGAGCTCCTCCCCTGGGACCTCCTCTAAAATTCTCACCTGCAGAAAATAGATAAAACCCTCAGGACAAAAGACACCGGCATGTACTCTTCTCTGAGCATGCCTGCACCTGCCTTTCCTCAGGTGTGGACTGTGCCTCTTCTACCCTCAGATCTAAGGTCCTGATAAGACTTGCACCCAGGGGAGCAATGGGCAGTGGCAGCTTATCCCAGTCTTCCTCCTTGCCTGTGCCTCACTGTCTGTCCCAAGCTTTAATAAATTCAGTCTCATTTTCACCTGGACTTGTGTCTTCAAATTTCTCCTGCACGAATCAGGAACCTGGAGACTGCCTGACACATGAAAGGCCCTGGACCGAGCTGGGTCAGGGCCAGCCCCTGGCGTGGGAGCAGTCTGGTAACCGTAGGACCAGGACATAGGTGGTAAGGTTCAAGAGCAGGGACCAGATTCCAAAGCCTTGGTGGTTAATTGGAAGTGAAAAATGAGTCACAAGAAGAGTTGAAGGCTAGCTCCAAGTGACTGGCAGAAAAATAATGGAAGAGGAGAAAATTTTCATGAATGCAATGAATACAATTTTGGAAATGTTGAGTTTGACATTCAAATGCAGATGTCAAAGGGACAGCTGGCTAAATGTGTCTGGAAATGATCTAGTACAAAAGGTTAAGCATGAATTCAACTCTCTGAAAGACACATTAAACATGGGTGCCTCCCACAAAGAATTTATAATGGGCAATTACAGTGCATTTAGCAGAGAGAGAGTGGCTTATTAAAGTTTATTTGGTGATGCTCACGAAGAGCATGACGAAGTGAAAAGGAGAAACAGAAGAAGACAAGGAAGACAAAGAGGAGAAAGTGAAGGTGGAGAAGGAAAACCAGAAAGTTCTGGGGTCTGAATGGGGCCTGATGGGGAAACAGGAACAGTGGGGGCCTGGGACAAGGGAGCTAAAAGGGGCCTGGAAACGTGAGCGATTGTCACTTGAAATTTTTAGGTCATCATAAGGACAAGATTTAGATAGAGCTCAAAGATGGTTAAGCAGACAGAACCGCCCAGGTGATGTAACCAATAACTTTGTCCACACGGTCACTTTACCAAGTAGAGCTGCTTGAGCAGGAGCTGGGGGGCAGGGTTTTCCGGGAACAACAGTCAAGGACTATGAGCACCTACATCGCACCTGTTGAAGCTGGGATGGGCGGTAGCTAAAGCCTGGCCTTGTGCCCCCATGAGTCTCCTGCTGGAGCATCCCCCACACCCGACCAGCCCAAGGCAAGGAGGGAGGAATGGAAAGAAATGGCGGCATAAAGGAGGCTCCACTCTCACTCATTAGTGGAGTAAGCAGGCCACATGGCAAGTGTTACAGAGCCATTGATGAGTACAGTGTGGATGCTGAGAGCAGGAATCTCAGTGACTGTGCTTGTGACCTTGGGCCAGTCACTCAATCTCCTTATTTCTTTGTTTCTCTGTCTGTGCAGTGGACATAGTAGGAGCACCTCCCTTCAGAAGGTGGTGAGGATGAAGTAAGATAATATATGTAAAACACTGAGAGCAGCATACCTGGCCCAGGATAAGTACTATGAAAGTGTAAGTTATTGTTATTTATTTTTTTCAATATCCACATGTAACTTTCTGGGCAATGGAAATTGGCTCTATCACAACTTGGGTGGTGGTTGCATTTTTTTTTTTTTTACTGAAAAAATTCACTGAGCTGTGCACATAAGGTGTGCACACTTCACTCTAGGTAACTTCCACCCAAATTAAATATATATATTGCTATCAGGTAGGTATTATTATTTCCCCTGTTGAACAAGTGAACACAGTGAGTTGTGAGGAAATCAAGCAGATAAGCACCGGGTCTCACACTCAGGTATTTAGACACTGTATGCTCTTAAAGACTGGGCTGGATTCCTGTGTCCTCAGAACCTTGGGCCTCGATAGGACTCAAGGTAGCAGTAGCCCAAGGACACTGTCCCTAAGTCTCCCTGGAGAATGTCCTGGGTGAAGAGAGAGCAGCTCCTCTCTCCCAGCCCTTCTCCCACCTCTTACCCTTTTCTCATCTCAGCAGAGTTCCATCACTTCATCCACAATGAAAACCCAAACCCCTGCCAAGCAACAACCTGGCTGGTGATAAAGTGCACGCCTCCCAGCAGAGACACACCCAGCCGAGGACTGGCAGTGGTTAGGGACCGAAGGGAACACACCCCAAGCTCTACAAATTGCTCGCGGGCCAAAGACGCCCTACTATGGGCACGCAGCGAAGTGTACCCATTCCAAGTATGCACGCAGCTCCTACCGAGACAAACGGCACCATCCGGAGAAGAGTGATTCTCATTTAAGAGGTGCTGTAGAAATTAATTTTGCACGCCTCCTCCATTAGCAGTGTGTCTGAATTAACTTTCATTTGCAAGTTATCCTGTTCATCTTTGATACTAAAAAAGGATGTATCGTCGCTAACCTCCCCAGCCCTGAATTTAGCAATGCAGGCTTTTTATCAGCCGCCACAGAAGCGGCATTATTTCTGGGCATCTCAGCACTCTACCTATCAGTACGCGGTTCCGCCTGTCACTCTGTAAAACCTCTGCTGATTCAGAAGCCCATTCTTCAAACATTTGGCTCTGATCGCCCATAAGTACCCAGGAGTTGACTCCGCCTTCCATGTGTGTGGGTGTTTTCCAGATTCCTCTAAATGTGAATACATTTTCCACTGAAGGAGCATTCTAGAAGAAAAAAAACACATAATGGCCTACAGCGCGAGGAGACATGGACGGGATGTGGGTGATACTGAAGGCAGGCCAGCTGCAGGGGGTCTGGATGCCTAAGTTACAGGTAAGCAGGAACTCTTCTTCAAGAAACAGTATTAGAGGACTAGTGTTAAAGATAATGGGAAAATCATCCAAACAGTGCAACTGAGTCTATCCTTCTTTCCATGTGCTCACTGGATATATATAAATTATAGGAAAAAGAAAGCTACCTATCCGGACCCTCATTTGCCACATAGCTGTCATATTCTCATTCCTTTCACTTCATGCACCCGAATCTTTAAAATGGGATACTAGTGGGGAAATGTTCAATAAATTGCATTTTGCCACTTTTTCTTCCATTCACACCCTCTCGACGAATAGCAAGATAATCAGAAATTAAGGTACTCCTTAGAAGCGGAACACAAGACAAGGAGGGGGTCTAGAAGAAAGCATCGGTCCCTGAAACATAAAACCAGGTTCTGTTCTCAATAAAGGCAATGGCATACACTTTATCTTTGAAAATACACACAAAAGTACTTATATTCAAAACTAAATTGGCAACCAATCCATCTGTTTACCTGGCAGAAAAGTTACCAATAATGAGCTATGTGTCGATATTTCTGAGTTTGTCTCTGGTATACAGATAGTTTTTATATTTTCCTCCTGGATCTAGTCATTGTTTTCCCGGCTGCTACATGACAGAAGCATGACAAGAATAAGAACGAAACCAGGATGCAGCCACATCTATCCTCAAAGGGCTTGCGCATTCAAAAGGGCAGTATCAAATGTTTTCTCAGCTTTAGTTAACCGTCATTTCTGCCAACGTGAAACCCGCCACGTATTCCTCATCATTTACAGCCAGCACTAGTATTTACTTAATGTTTTCTTCACAAAGTAGACTCGTTCTCATCTGCTTACATTTCTTTCGGATGAAAAATTTTCAAAGAAAAAACACACTACTTCAAAGGAAAAACCTGTATTCCTGCCATAGACGGAAGGTCAGTGTGACAGTCAAGGCTACAGTAAGTGCCACAATCTACGCCGTGAAAACCAAAGCCTTTCGTTACATTCTAACAGGAGTGTAAGCCCGAGGTCTGCTCCCTCTTTGTCATCAAAGGGCACGAGTAGAGAAAGGTGAAAGACAAAATGGACAAGGGAAACAATCTGTGACGTGGAAGAAAGGAAGGGATTTGGAAGAAAATAAATGATCTTCCGCTTCTATGACACAGTGCTTTGTTGACGCCTACCTGAAGCATCCTGCATGCCAAGGGAGATGGTGTTGCATGTGGTGGCCCATAGTCACACTTTGAGAAACCCAAGTTAAAAGAAAGAAATCAAACTTGGGATTCCTGGCGTCTCGTTTCTGCAGCCAACTCGTGTGTCCTCGGGCAAGCCATGCCCGCCCTTTGGACTGGTTTTCTCGACTGTAAAATGAGGCTGGACTAGGTGGTCCCTCCAAGGAGTCACTCGGCTCTCGGCGCTTGTGTTTTGCGAAAGCTGTAAGCATGTCCCAGAACATCTCATCATCTCAAGCTTGTGGTTATTAATTGCATTTACCCTGTTATCTGAAAGTCTTACCAGGAGGAAATAGCAAAGATTTGAAAAGATCAGCTACTTTGGGGCAAAAGAACCTTTTGAAGCTGTTGTGTTGGAAAAAAAAAAAATCAATAAAATCGACTGCAATCCAGGCACACACAGAAGCTAACTGTCCAGGATGTACGCCCGGGCCTCTCTCGGCTGCGACAGCCAGTGAGCAAAGCTCCACCTTTAAATTGGCCTTACAAACCACCTGATTGTTTGCCAGGGTCAAGTGGCAGTTTACGCCGGGCGAGTAATAGGGGGTGCTGGCTCAAACTGTCAGTCTTCTCTCCCCTGGATAGGAGATAAATAGACTGAGGGGTAAAAAGGAAGCACCCAGATCCATAGTTAAAAACTAGCTAAGCAACTCGAAGCTCGCTCATTTGCAAGATCTGGTGTAATAAAGCCCATTTCTCTACCTGCAAAAGAACGACAACAAACCATAGGGTGTCTATAAAAAGTTATAGACAGCGACTGTTCTCATCATTATGGTAGTATATGTGTGTATACTCTTACGCGGTTTTTCTCCCTCTATATTAATATTCTGAAAGAGTCAATTTAGGCAACTCCATTTTTAATGCTCTACATTGGCTCCAACTCTAAACTAATGATAACGAATATAACTGTCCATATATGATTTATGAAAATAATAATTATGCTAATTTTAAGCTACCGCCTACAGAACATGGTTTTTTACCATCCAGGGGCCAGGCTAAGCATTATTTCATGTAACAGTTTCACCAACCCTATTATTATCCCCTCTTTGCAGACAACGAACACGAGAAACGATAACGTGACGTGACTTTTCCAAAGTCACTGACGGCTACGACTCAGAGGTTGTGAAACAAAATGAATAAACCCCAGAGTATGTCTCCAGAACTGAATGAGTCTTTGCTAAGAAGATCATCCAAGAAACTCTCTTTATACATTTGAGGTCAAAGTCAAGATTATGGAAGGGAAAAAAAAAACCCCAAGGTTAGCAAAATCTAGTGTAATAAAATGAGAAAAAATGAATATTTGCAGTTCTGAAGCTCTCTTGTGTTTCTTGTGTTTTTTAAATAGTATATTAGATATTATAAAAACAAGACAAAAAAACCTAAAAATTACCCAGCCCTCTCAAGTCCTAAGGCACTTTGCTTATATTTCTGTAGAACATTCATCCTGCATTTTAATAAAGAGTGCCTCATTTTGCAAATGAAGGCAAGCTCCTTGAGGACTTTCCCATATTTTTGCCAACTTTTTATTTTCTGAATGAATGCTCAATGCTTTGTTCTGAGCAGGGGAGCAGTAGACATTTATGGAACGAAAACACCTGTTCTAAATGCTGTCTCTCTCCATTACAAAGGTGGCTCCATCTATCCTGTATGGACCTTGAGATGGCAGAGGGGCAGCTGAAGATACAGGTCTCAAGGTGAAAACTCAGACATGCAACAGCTGAAGTTTGGGGACTATGAGCATCGAGACAGCACTGAGCCACCAGCATGGATGCACGCTCCTAGGCAAACGTGAGCACAGCCAAGCTGGAATGGAGCTGACACCTGGAGCCCTGAATGGTTGTCGAATGAACTGAATTTGCTCCAGGGCAGACTCTGCCTGTTTCTGTGGCCTTGACATCTGACCTTCCGGCACAGAGAAACACAGGACAGCTACAGCCACCCAGCAGTGCATTCCGGGGACCAACCAGGAAAGAGAAACTGTGGAGTGCTTCCCAGTGTTCTCCCCGAGGTTGGCAAGAGAGGGAAGAGGAGTAGGTGATCAGATCTAGGCCTGGGCACAAAACACTGCCAGAAGGCTGGCCACAGGGGAGGCCTGGGTATCAGAGCTGCTCCCTCTCCATGGAGCAAGGGCAAGGAAAGCCATCTCTCCCCTCCACCCCACCAACCCCAGGGGCTGCCTCTTGATGCTCGTGGCTGGAGATCTGAAGGTGAACTTGGAAGCGGGAACTACATATCTTATGCTCAGAGAATTATTTTATCCTTTTCCTTTGAACCACAGTATAAGTGACTCTGTTACATGCCGAAAGCAGGTTCCAGCATCTATCAAGGTTTGCAACTCACTGTAGGCCCCTGAAATGCCACAGATTTTCCTGGAGGCAACTGGGACCTGCTTGATTTCTTGGCACAGGCCTCGAACAGACAGCAGAGTGCTGTAGTGAATCTCTTGCTACCTGGGCTGTGATTGATTCTAAAACCTACAGCTGCTACCAGAGGGGAGCCCAGAATCCCTATAAACGAAACCAGACTAAACCAAGCATCTTGCTACAGGTGGGTCCTGGAAAATCGAGGGTATTGGCAGGGGCAAGCCTAAAGGAAAGCAATTTCTTGAGACCCGCAGACATATTTGCATGAGCAGAAAAATCCACCTGCAAGGAGGGCACTTCTATTGTCCTGACTATTGCCCCCTTTCCAGGAGCTGAAAAGACTGCTGGACTCCCAGGTACCGTGCCTTTAAAAACACAGACCCCATCCTGACAAACCTCTCAATGACATGCCATGGATTCAGCTGTGGCCTGTGTGGACAGCACACTGCCTAGGACACATCTGAACACAATGAGTCCTTCGGTGTCTCCCAGGTCAGGCTGACCCTGGTGCTCTCCAAACTCCAGGATAACAGAATGCTTTTCAAGCAGTTTCAATTGTACTTGAAGTTGCTACCTCTTTTTCCACGTTGTTCTGGCACTACAGACTCAATGACTATCAAAGAGGGGCAGGATCCTAGAACTCAGCTGTCTGATGATATACCTGAAGAATGGAGCCCAGAGAGGTTAAGCGCTTTGTCCAAAGTCACACAGCTTGCTGGCAGCTTTCGGGGACTAGAGTTTAACTCTTCTAATTCTTACTGTGGTGTTTTCTCCAATAAACTGTTATCTTCCTTCAATTAAGGCAATGATTTCTTCGTCGTCCTTTAAACACTGACTGAGCACCTACTCAGTGCCAGTTATTTGGAAAACAGAGAAAACACTCTTTAGCTGAAGTCGAGGAGGTGGTGCTGGGCCAGCACAGGGGAAACCTGAGAGCAGCGTCAGAAGGCGGAAACCTCCCCAGACCTAGACTATGTGGATTCTCATTGCATTCGCCTGGCTTCTAATGAAGCAAATGTAGCTGGAGGAACGCATGACGTGGCCAAACCCTGGCAGCACGAAAGGCCCAGAGGTGCCATGTTGGTGCCAACTTTACACTCATCCTGGGGGGGAGCTGACAACATTCCCATCTGTTTGGGGACAGAGATTTCACTAGGGGACGGTGTGCTAGAATAACCTAATACACACGAAGCACACACACACACACACACACACACACACACACACATTTATTATTGGCGGGGAGGGAGGGTGTGCTTAAATTTTCAAAATCTAAGCAGGGCCACCTCGGTGTCCCCTGGGTAACAGAACGGGCTGCAGCCAGAGCAGACCAGCGCCTCTCGGGAGAACAGGGGCTCAGGCTGGTGGGAAAGAGCCAAATGCTTCTTAGCACAATGATGGCAGGGGTGGCTGATCCAAGGCCACGGAGGCCAAAGCCACAGTAACAGAGAAACATGCTTCCCCCAAATGAGATTAGACTGTGCTGCTTTGGAGGAAAAATAACGCTCACCCTGGCGAGGTGCGCCTGCTTCTTAGATGACCCAGAAAGAAAATTGGTTGTCGCTCTCTCTGGGAGTGACAATGACAGGGGATGAATTCCTACAGCCCACACTCTCTCTATGGGGGCCCAGAGCCATCGCCGCCGCTAGCCCACATCCTGGAATTGGAGGGGGGGACAGGCAGAAGGCAGAGAGCCTTGCTGGCTACCCGTTGATACCTAATAGCGGCAGCGGGCTTAAGGAGAGGGTGAGAGGCAAGATGGAGCTTCCCCAGGATGGAGGGAAGGCAACAGATTTAAAGAAGGGGCTGCGTGAGGACCATGAGGGAGCGGCGTAGGTGACCCAGTAATGACAGTTCGGGGGGGGGTTAAGTAAAAGGGAGAAGGGTGCACTGTGAGCACAAACCTGGACTTCTTCACCTTCACAGTCGTTCAAAAGCTGCAAGAGCAGCCGATCCGTGTGTATGTCACCCGTCATGACAGTGGATGCCAGAACACGCAGACAGTAAGGGTGGTGCAGACATCAGAAGCCTGGGGTTGAATCCTAGCTTTCGGCCTAAGTCTCAGCTTCAGCTGCAAAGTGGAGCTAATAATAGGACCTGTAAGCTAGGGTGGACGCGAGGTTCAACAAAGAGAATCATCTATAGTTCCCAGCACGTGGAGGTCCACGAAGCCACCATAACCCCTAATCCAAGCATCTCGTTTGAGAGACAAAAAAAGAAAATGAGATTTAGAGATTCATTCACTTCCCAGTTGCAATAAATAGAAAACTGCGGGGCTGAGATCTCCATCTCCTAAGTTCCAGTTACACGTTCTGCTCCACTATCAGATGGTTACAAATACTAATAAAAGCTGTTAATGATGAAGATGCTCCAATGACTGGCCCCTTCTGGGTACCAGGCCCCACTACGCCTCACGTAGGCACTCTCCTGTTCCCTGCTCACAATCAACCAGAGAGGTATGCATCCTACGTTGTTCCATCGACAGGCGAGGAACTGGATGCTCCTGGGGTGAAGTGTCCTGGGTAAGGCCACCAAATCAGGGCCTAATCCAAGCCCTTATTCTGGACTACTGTCCTGTGCTGTGCCTACTTCAGAAATGAGACGTTGCTCCTCAGATAATTTTAGCTTCTTTAGCTGAAGCCACAGTTAGGGCCTCACTTGCCTTTGGTTAATTGGCTTCCCTCTTTGCTCCGGTGTCTGGTCCCACTTGGGCGGCACTGCAGAGAATGTCCACACACAGACACACCCCCTGCCATCAAGAATGATGGTTCGCTTGTGAAAACACGTTCCTCCCCAATTAGATCACGCCTGTCCAGCTCTGTATGAGAGGACCCAGGGTTTGCTTTATGCTGCGTCTATTACATAAGGAGGAAGCAAAATACTGTGTGTGTGTGTGTGTGTGTGTGTGTGTGTGTGAGAGAGAGAGAGAGAGAGAGAGAGAGAGAGAGAGAGAGAAAGGGGACAAAGAAGGCAGAGCCCAAATCCTGGGCAAGCACTGGGGAAGCTGGGTGAGACTCATGCACAACAGCAAAGAAACCATGAGCAGAGTGGACACTGGTTTGTCCACTGAGACTATGGATTCCAGTAAGCTTTCCTAATGTCAAATTACATGGACCCAGATGTCCCTAAATGGGAAAATAGGGAAATCAGTTATAGCCCATCTATAAGACAGAGACCAATGAAGTCTTTAAAAATAGCATGGGAAAATGTCCCCAGTAATTCTCAGTGAACAATGCAGGTGACAAACCTGGTGAGCATGATGACAATGGCATAAAATGCCACAATGCACAACAGAGGAAGAATAACAATGGTCACCTCTAAATCCTAAGACCATGGGTGCTTTTCTATGGCATTTCCTAATGTTCTGTAACAACCGACCGTGTTTTGATAACTCTAATTTCTATGAACCATAAATGTCATTTTTCCCAACCCTGGACCAGTGTTCCCAGGAGTATGCCTGGTAGAGCTTATGGTATGGGCTGAGGCCCCCACTAGCAAGGGAGCATGTCAGGCAAAGGTGAACCCCAAGTTCTCTGGAGACTTGAGCAGCAGGGGTCTGCAATGAGACACACTCCACCTCTGACACGCCGAGGTCTCCTGAGACTTCTCCAGAGAAGGCCATTGTCCAACTGACTGACGTCCCTCCTCCTCTATCAGCCTGTCCCCAGTGTTCCAAAGCTCTGTTCTCACTGAATTCTGGTAATACTCATTGTTAGACAGTTATTCGTAAATAAACGTATACATTTACTAAACCTTGTGAGTTGCAAATTTACACCAGAGGCCCCTGCAGCAAGCCCTGGGCTCTGACCCACAGCTACCCCATATTCCCATGGCACAGACTCCGCCCCCCCTCACTCCCTGCCCCACGCTGAGTGCCCAGGGCTCACTGCCACTCTCGTCTGAGAAATGCTCATCCCTGTCAAAGGTGGGGAAATGAATGACTGACCAAATGGCACTGCATTTTAGGGAGAAATGAAAGGAGTCACACTTCTTTGTGAAGTGAACAAAGTTCTCACATATTTCATGGGCAAGTGGAAAATTTGCTGGGGAAAGTTATCTGAAGGTACCATTAGAAATATATATATTTAATACGGTCATCACTGAATCAGATGGCCCTACACCTTCCTTCCTATTACCTTCATGGCCTATGCGGGACCAAGTGTGAAGACCTGTGGGGTACATCTTTTCTTTCCCACCTGCAAGCTCCCGGAGGGGGCAGGAATCTTCTGCTCCAGGTGCCACATTGCACAGCAATTCAGAGAGTACACCCTGGAATCAGAGAGGCCCCAGCGGGATTCCGGGCCCTGACATGCTCCTTGGCACATGCCTGGTAGCAGGCTTCTCATCTTCTCTAAACCTCCAGTTTCCTCGCCTGTCAGACGGGGAGAGGAATACCCCACTTTACAGGGGTGCCATCATAGAGAGACAAGATAACGTGTGAAAAGCTTAGCACAGCACAAGCGCAAAATAAAGGTTCAAGAAGTGGTGGCCAGAAAATTGTGTACCACCGTGTTTCTTTCATATTCCCCGGAGCACAGTGCTGCTATACTTTTAGATATTTATTTTTCAGTAAGTGTTATTTAAATGGAAATGTCTCGGTAGCAGGTTTTCAATTTAACTCTGTGGTGGTCGTAAGGAAACTAACTTCCTTCAATGCTAGGAAGACATTGAGGGTAAAATATCAGCAAGATAAAACTTAAACAGATCAACACAGAAGTCTCAGAACATTCTAAAACCTGCCTCCCTAGAATTCGAACCATCCAGGACTACAATTTCACAATGAAAACAAACAAACAAAAAAGAATTCTGAGTAAACGTGTGACCTTTTAAAGATTTACATAAACCTCCTCATCACCATGTGCTTTCCACTTACAACAAAGAACCGTTCTCAAACTGGAGAAGAACCCCGTGGAACACAGGTGGAGAGAAGTAAGACCAGCCCAATGTTGCTGTCCTCTAGCGTTAACGAGGTAAATGACTTTTAAACAATTGCTGAAGAGTTGACTTGGATTGCCATTAAAGACGAATCTCAGGTCCTTCTCCCCCTGCCCAATTACATTGTACTTTATAAAGTCATGAAAAGCTGCTGGTCTAAGTATTTTTGGAGGCTCAAAAAGGATTCTTTTCTTTGATTGTATGCCCTTTTTTTTTTTTTTTTTACTTCAGAAAAAAAGAAAAGGACACTTTCATAAATCTCTCTTGAATTTGTTCTGCAGCTTATTAAATCACTGTCTTCTCCAATTCTGGATCTGAAGGTTTCTTTTTGAGATTGAATTCGGTGATCAGTCCCACGGAAAAGGGAATAGATATGAAAGACAGCCCCTTCTCAGATCTTGGGAGTGCAGAGGGGACGTTTTGGAACTGGATGTGGCTTTGTAGCACTGTAGTTGGGAGGACCGAATCCCTATTTGAAGATCTTTGATGCCTCTAAATGCTCTGGCAGGGAAAAGGTAGGTCCTCAAAACGCAACAGCCCTTTGTTGAGGAGACAAATGAGCTCTAGCATGCAACCTTTTTCAGGGTTCTGAGCCCGGCTCTGTGACTATGAGGTCATCACACAACTTCTCTTCATCTGCTCAACATCCTGGACAAGGGGCTCATTCCTTGTCCCCAGCTCGGGTGAATATTGAGAAGCGTCGAGGGGAAGTGTCTAGAAGGAGGAGGCTTTGGGCACTAAATGGCATTAGAAAGTTTCAGCAACATTATTGTGAATCAGAGAACGACTTTTGAGATCACAGACTAGCATCGTTGGGAGAGCTCCAGAAAAATCCCCATGATCTGACTGTTATTCTACAGAGGTTAAGTGGCTCGTCCAAGATCACGCAGCTGTGCAGTGAGTGAGATCATGTACATGAGTGGTTAGCACAGGGCCCGGTGCATCAACGGTACTCAGCAAGCCTCAGCTGCCATTTCCATGGCTGAGACTGTTGCTGGTGTTTGCCAGGTCTCCTTCCTCTAGGCTCAGCCAGCTTTTCATCAGAGACACAGGGGAACGACAAGAAGCTTGCCCTATGGGCCCCAGCAATTTTGTGCTATAAGAGAAATGATCACTCACAGAGACTCATCTGATTTCTTTCATAACTGAGGAGGTCCCAGCCTGAAGAAGTGCTGCGCCTTGGTACATTATTTCCAGGATGCTAACATAATACAGGAGCCTAATTTGGGGGGGAAGGGTTGCCTTGGGACAGAGACACTGTCCCTTTTTCCTGACCGTTCAGTCCCCTCACCTCTCAACTGGCAATAGCACAGAGGAACTGCATGCACATGGGGCACAGAGACTGAATCCCTGCCCTCAAGTCTCCAGGGAACAGCGATGTCCTGGAAATGCAAAATGACACTGGCATGGAGGAAAGAGAGACTGCCCCACACTTGAAACTAGGAACAGGGCACGGCCAAACGGCAGTAAAGACAAAATCAAGTTCCTACCTCACACCATATATGTGTTACATAAACATGAGCCTTATACATTGATTTACCACTTGTGTGTTAAAAATTAAAATACAAAATTCTTAGCAAAAGTAGAAATGAAAATCTTTTAGGCTTTGGGGTTGAGAAAGATTTCTTAAACAAGACACAGAAGATTTGACTAGGAAAATGATTAATTTGTATTAAAAATAAGAACTTCTGTCAGAAAAAAAAACATCTTAAGTAAATGAAAAGATGTGTATAAATTGGGAGAAGATATTTGTAGTGCATAAAATCAGCAGAAGATGCATGTGAAGAACATTTAAAATATCCTGAGTCTTAAAGGTAGGAATTATTAGTTAGTGTGTCTGAGGGGTGAGGCAATGGAATGGGGAGGCAGTGGAAGGGATTTCAGGCATCATTTGCAAAGAAAAGAATGTGGAAGGATGTGTATGGTGCCGGGAGAGATGAGAAGCCAACCACAAAGCTGGAGCATGTCCTGGGAGGAAGGGTATTTGTTCCCTTACTGTCTTTCCCTTCAGAACAGTCTAGCACCAGCCTGATGTGGATATCCCAAGTCCCATGCAGCCTGCTCACAGGGCTACTCACTGCAGGGAAGCTGTGTTCTGAAAAGCTGCAGTGACATATCAACTACTGGCAGCAAGAGTCCCATCCCCTGCCTAGGCAAAGGTCCCTGCACTTAGTTGCCCAGCACTTAGAACAAGCAGGGGG
Organism: Macrotus californicus; assembly: GCA_007922815.1. NCBI lineage: Eukaryota > Metazoa > Chordata > Mammalia > Chiroptera > Phyllostomidae > Macrotus > Macrotus californicus. Next base: position 79,315 of record VMDR010000799.1, on the reverse strand, counting down.
AGTGAGGAATGGAGGGAGAAAATCCTTCAGAAGGAGTAGTGAGGCACTAATATGGAGAAGGAAGCATTTCCAACAAGAAAATAGACACTGTCTTCTTTTTCTTTATTATGAGAACAAAGCATGGTGAGCATGGTGCATTGGAAAGAAGATCGGCTTTGTTATTCAAATGACTTGTATTCTGCTTCTAGCTCTAACAAATACTACCTGTGAGTGACAGAGAAGGTGCTGCTCATCAAATATTCCTTGTGCATCGCTTCTCTTTCCAGACTCCCTTGCAGCTAGGTTGGAAAGATGTGATGGGTCTGGCCAATGGACTGTGGACGGATTTGGTGGGTATCGCTCTCAGGCAGAGGTGGTTAAGAGCAGTTGTGCTTCCTCCCCCGCCCCTTCCCTGCCGCAGGGAGGTTATGGGTACCAGCTGGCACAGCTTCCAGATAGACAAACAGTATATGACCTTCATCAGACTTTACACAAGAGAGAAATAAATGTTCACACTGTTAAACCACTGAGATTTAGGGCTTGGTTTGTATCCTAAACATCACACGGCCCAAATCACTAGCACCTGGACATAGTGCATAATCTTTGGTCTCCCTGGGATGAAAGTTACCTGACCCTCTAGGCACTGGTTTCCCCATCTATCAGCTGGAAATAATAATGCCCATGTAACTGCGCTGTTGTTAGAATTTAACACGTGTATTTGTCCATATGGCGCCTATATAGTTGACATTTAATAAATATAAGTCTCTCCCTTTAAGATCTTGATGTCATTATTATTCTTGTGTTATTATTGTGGTACACGAGATGCCTTTCATTAATCAGGCACTTTGCTAGTTCTTTTACGTACTCTTTTACGTATCCCATTATTGTAGCTAAAGAAAACAAGGCTCAAGGACGTTATTTGTTTAAAGGAACACGGCTAGTAAGTGATGGAGTCAGGACTGTAAACAAGCACAGCCTAGACCAAAAGTTCGTATTCTAATGGCAACAATCTTGCTCTCATTTTTCCGAGGTGGAACCCTGGAGGGTCAGAGATGTTACATAAGCTCCCCACACAAAGTGATAACTGGTGGAGTCAGCGGACTTTTCTCTATCCTCAGCCCCATGCCGAGGTGCTGTGTTGACCAGAAAAGAGAAACCCCCTATGGCACTGGACCCTTCCCCCGCAGCTGCCCAGCCCACTGCTGTGGAACTGAGGTCCCAGCAGCTCCAGATACTGTGGGCAACAGAAGAGAAGGGGAGAAAGAAGGGAACCACATCTTGATAAAGGGAAAATGATATGCTTTATGTTTAGAGAACAGCTCAAATAAGTTTCCAAAGGAAAACCCACAGGCTGAAAATAAACATTGGAAGAGTTTCCAAACCTCTGTCAGGCCTCTGTCTCTGTCTCTTTGTCTCTGTCTGTCTCTCCCTGTCTCTCTCTCCCTCTCTCTCGTTCTCTGTCTCTCTCTTCCTGTCCCTCTCCCTGTTTGTTTTGAAAGTTGAGAAAAGAGAGCAATGTGGATCCTAAAGCAGTTTACACTGAACCAGATGGCGCGTCTGATTAGCATCAGACTAAAAAGACACATTACTTAGAGATTAGGTTCTCATAGGGACAAATCTGTTCCACAGGACCAGAAGGTTTGGATTCCTTGCAGGCTCCCCTCGGAGACTGCTCAGGGCCTCTCTATCCCTCCTTTCTCCTTTCCTCTCCACCAGGCACGTCTAAGCTTGGGTTGGAGAAGACAGCAAATCAGTCTGTACAGATTTCCTAGTTCTCCTCTCACTGACCCTGAAGTCCTGACACAGGGCCGGCCACTCTCGAGGGACCCTAGCTGCTGGGGACTCCTGACTCCCTTATACCCCAGACTAACGAGCCACATGATGTCACTGAGTCTGAACCACACCCCAGTGAGACCCATGCCGTGGTGATGCTCACTTTACAGGTGAGGAAACTGAAACTTACAGGGGTTAAGAAATGTACTCAAGATCACAGGCCAAGTAAAAGTGGAGGCTAACTACCTCCAGGAAGAGAAAAAGTAAGGCAGGGGGGCGGGACAGCGTGCATGCTTTAAAAGAGCCCGGAAGTATCCCAAACTCTATAACTACATTGAGGCCGCAGCAAGGGAAGCAATAGAGTGAGAAACTATAAGCACCTCACCCAGGCCTACACTTTGTTTTCCAGACAAACATAGCATGGGCCCTCTGTAAAATACTCTAGGGACAGGAAATAAAAATGGGAGAAACCATTCAAAGCCAGAATGGGAAACACACACAGACCAGGTCGTTTTACTCAATACGCCCCCTGTCTCTCAGACCCTGAGGAAAAACACATAGCTCCAGGGATACAAGGAAGCTTGGCTTAGGGTTCCATGCAACTGTCCACCGTGAAGGGACTCCCTCATTGCAGGGAAGGAGTCGGGAGATGAAAGGAGCAGCAGAAATAACCACCACAACCCCAGTAACAGCAGAGACCGTTCGGAAGGAGGCAGTGAGCTGTGATAGGCACTCTAAATGCACTGCCTGCCTCCTTAGCTCACACAACAACCATCTAAGACAGGCATGGTTATTACTTTTCCCATTTTACAAATGAGCTTACTGAGGATCAGAGAGATTAAGTAAGCTGCCCACACTCACACAGCTCCTAAGGGGCTAAATCAAGAATCCAACCCAGCTCTACTGAGACCCAAGAGTGAAGTACCCTTAACCGGTAAGCCTTCTCCCCTTCTCCATGGGATCCTCCTGCAGAGAGGCCAGTAGGATAGCTGGCCAACATCTCAGAAAAGGCCTAAAAGCCTTCTGGCCCTCTGCTTAATGCCAAGGCTATGTGTCCAAGCTGATGTCCCCGACAGTCCTCCAGGCAATCACGCATCTGGAAGTTAAATCAGCACAGGCTCAAAGCAAATCACGTCCCCGAGGCTGAGGACACTTCACGGGGAGAACAGGGGGGATTTCATTTCAGCTCAGACTTGGCCCAGGAATCAAACTCACCTTATTGAAGGGTATAAAGACAGTGCTCATCCAATAGCCATCAACACCCAGGAGCCGCGTATGAATGCAGATTGTATTCATTTGGAACCTGAGCACTTAAAAGGGGGGGATGAGCTGAAGTTTCCCTTGGGGGTTATTTGTGGGGAGGGTTCACTTAGCAAGTAAATACTGGGAGAGGACTCACCTTAAGCTGTGCATAGAGCATACTGCTTTTGCACAGAAGCCAAAGATGGAGAGACTAATTATACACTCCCTCCTCTTTAAAATGGGTCCCCAAAGGGCTCTGTGTTCCCTACGTCTGGTGTCTGCGTGTGTTAAAGGTATGAGTTTTGCATTTCTTTTGTAACTGTGTACAACACGGGGCTGGTCTTCTGTCTGTTGCTATTAATCAGAGGGTTTTTCCTGAGTCTGGAACTCAGAGACACAGCAGGGCCGTGGAGCAGCAGCTGTCCAGCTTGCCCTGTGATTATGCTTCACCCTCGGGGGCCACCGCTCAGCCCAGGAGAGGTGGCTCCAGTGAAAGAGTTGCTCCGATTGCCACCAGGCTGGAACCGACACCACATGCCCCGTCCAGGACGATGCTGGCCCTCCATCTGGCCGTGATGCTAAGCAGGGCCCCTGACAATGGCAGAGCTCTGAACAATGAAGGGGAGCCAAGTAACCCCACTCTCTGATGTCTATGCAGCACTGTAAGTGGCCAGAGTTGTCCTTGTTACGTCCCTAGGACAGGACTCAATTCATCTCTATAGTGGCACCACCTGAAATGCAAGGAGGGCCTGCCAGGGCAGGAAGGGGCAGGAATTATTTCAAAGCCTTCAGAGGAAGGACAGTTCATTCTGATGTGGAAGTCAGAAGTTGAAAACCATGCCAGGCTCCCTTTAAAAAAGCTAGTACTCTGCGAAATGCAACATGACTGAACCAGGATTGGCTTCCCATCCCCTTGCACCAGCCACCTTGCACAAACAAACCATATTTGTATTGCATTCAGCTGTTGTCACACATCTGTCTAAATAGTCAGGAAAGCACAGGCCTGAATATGAAATCACAAGAGCGCTCTTTGTCCCGCGCCCCTCTCCTATCCCTAACTCCAGGGATTCCGACAGCAATTGTGGATGCATCATGTGAACCATGCAGTGGGAAAAAAGTATTTACAGTGAAGTGGGTCCTGAATATTTCTGTGATTACCAGGCAATTTACATAAACATCCAAGCTTCACTGTCTGCATAAGCTCCAGATGGGTGATGACTGATCCTCGGCTTTCTAAGGCCCTTTGTTCCTTGCACAGTTCACTTCTCGTTTTATCACCGCCGCCGGTCTGGACAGAGAGGAATTTAACACGGGAAACGGCTGATCTCGGGCTACAGAAAACACTGCTCGATCTCAAGAGCCGCTCTTCGTGCCCTGACGGGGAGGAGTGATGTCAGGAACGCAGAGCGCGGCTGGAGATGAGGGGGATGGTGGCTAATGGCCGCTAAGTCCCGTCCGGTCACATCTGGAGGAGGAGGAGCCATCTAGTTCCCTGACCTCAAACCCAGGGAGGCCCTTGACAGTGGAGTCCTGGTCAGGACCAGAGGTCACCAGATCAGTCTGGGCGAGCAAAAGCTTGACCACAACTCCTGCTCAAATCCGCGGTCGTTCCTGTCTCTCCAGGAAAAGCCGTGCAGTGAGAAAAGGAGAGGGCAGAGCAGGTGTGTGGTATGCTGCTATCTGAGTAGATACATAGCATACCGTTGATACTTGAATGGCACAGGTCCATGTAAACAAGGACTTTTTTCAACTGGCCAGCTGCAGGAGCACAGACAGTCCATGAGACCAGTGACCTGCGGACGACTGACCCTCAAAGTTCAGACAAGGTATTGTTAAAGGGCCAGCTCCACAGGTCACTGTCTGCGCCCCTGGAAGCAAACACAAGGAACGGCAGCCACCGGCTGCCTCCAGGGAAGGGGCCCGAGTGGCCACACACAGGTCTGGAAGGACCTCTCGCATGCGGTGTCCCTTCACACTCTGCCATTCTGATCCATGTCAACATATTACCTATCCAAAAATAATTTTCATTTTTGAAAAACTAACTTCTACTCAGAATCTCTGAGGTGCGTCAGAGAAATCCACATCTTAACAAGTTCTCCAGTTCATTCTTACGCTCTGGAAATTTTGAGAACTTCTCCGTTATAGGTTCTTTCTACCACAAGGAACTTCACCTACTTCCCCGCAAGCTGAGGAAGCAAGTATAAGCCAAGAGGGGAAAACCACGGAGCAGGAAAACCAGAGTATCCAAATGTACCATCTCATTAAACTTTCTCAGGAGAGACCCACAGTGAAACCTAAATCAGCTTAGATTCTGGTGTCCAAGTTGTCAGCCACTTTTCTCATTTATCAGCCGGACCGAGGGAGCGGCTGGAGAAGAGCCGAGCGGGTGACGGGGCGGGGCTCTGTCCTGCGGAGCAGGTAAGGAGCGCCGGGGGTTCATGGCCCCGCCCTCCCAGCCACGACCCTTGGCACTCACCTTGCTTTTTAAAGAGGTTGCTCCGGACAATCTCATTCATGGACTGGACTTTCTGTTTCTGGAGTTTCACAGGGGGGATGCAGGTGTAGAACTCATACAGGAGTTGGCTGAGGGCAGGAAAAACAGGAGATAGAGAGCCAGTGAGACCGAGGTCCCCTACCGCATGGCACCGACAGCCCATCCCCAGCCTGCCAGCTTTCTTGGCCCCCAGATCCTGGCAGACCACCAGCTGCTAAGTAAGCAAACATGTGTGGTTGGTCTTGGTGTTGAACACTAAGGGCACTCAAAAAGATGTGACCCTCTGAAACTAACACTGATAACCCCAAGCACTCACTGTGTATCTGGCCTGTGCTTTGCTGTTTACACCCATTCTGCCATTTAAACCTCTCACCTCTGCGGGGTAGACCCAGTACTTATCCTAATTCTACAAATGGGAAAAACAAGGTTTAGAAGGTTGACTAGGTTCCCAAGGTTACGCAACAAAGGGGTCCAACAGGCAGGGGTTTAAAACCAGGTTCCCATTCAGCACTGTATCACTCCGTTCACTAAATTTTATGCTTAGTAATGTTTTATGAGTCTTAAAATAAAAAAAGTCCTTAATTTGAAAAAAAAAGATGTCAATTGTAACCCATCTGGCACATGAAAAAGAAGATAGCTCTTCCCAAGTAGAGAGAAAATAAAAGTACCAATGAAATAAAATTATAGCCCCTGTGAGCTTTCCAAAATCGGTATCCTGTGTTCACTCATTCTTTCAAGTACTGACTAAGCATGCACGTAGGATGTGACCGGCAATGTGCAGAGCACGGGGGATATGATGGAAGCAGACTCGGTCCCAGGGACATGGAATGTACATTCCAGCGGGGCCCACACACAACACAGAAGCGAGTACATCAGTGCAAGGTGCTAGATGCAATGACAAAATACATGAGTAAGAAGCTGTGTCGGCGAGTAACGGGGCAGGGGCTCGGGTAGGACCTGGATTTGCAGAGGTAACGTCTCCAAGAATACAGTGTTTAGTCTAAGACCAGGGAGACGGGAAGAAGATGACGGAAACCACTGTATGAACAGGAAAAGGGCATCAGTAAAAAACAAAACAAGACAAAATGAAAACCGCTGAGACCGGAAGGAAGCATGGAGCCCAGTGAACAGACATGCACCAAGGTGAATTTCTCAGTTTCGATAAATATGCTGTAGTTATGCCAAGTGTGAACGTTATGGGAAGCTCGGTGAAGGGCATGTGGAAGCTCCACACTAACTAAACTTCTCAATATGAAGAGTCTGAAAAGTCTCTGTTGTCTTGGAAGGTAAGTGAGTACAGGAAGAAGGAAAGGGCCTGTCTGGCTCAGACGGCCTATTCTAACAGCACGGTCCCACTGAGGTAACGTGTGCGTCCCATGAAATGCACGGATGGAGAAGACAAGAGGGAAGCGAAAGGGCTTTGAGGGCAAAGACTGAAACCCCAGGGGCTGAAATGGAGATATTTACACCGAACGTCGGTTTTTCAGCCAATGTGTCTGCCCGCTGTAGCGTTTGTATCACCAAAGAAAGATACTTCTTTCCGACGTGGTTTGCCCCGAAGGCTGACACAACAAAACGAGAATGTGACAAGCCCACACTGGAGGCCCTGCAGGAAGCTCCTGCCACGTGTTGTCTGGGATTCCCCACAGGAGCCCTCCTCTCCCTCTGAATCCCTGGCTTGATAACAGAGCCCAGGAAAATTCATCATAAACTCTCACCTGAGTAACTTCGCATCGAAGACCGTTTCCACGTCGTGGAGGACAGATGGGATGTACTTCAAGGCCGCCACCTGGGGGGGGGGAGCGAAATAACCATGAGGGACGCGCACACCCAACATCTCCGCGTGGTGGGAGGACACTTTGCCACCTGACACAGGTCACGGGAGGACAACCCTGCATGCTGGGCACTGTCACGGTGATTCGAGACCCCGTGTGGATTAAATCATCAGCAAGAGCTCGCATGGGACAGCAAGTCACACTGCCTCTCTCTTCAAGACTGTCCGTTACAGAAAGGTCACAGACTTGGAAGTGAGGCAGACCGGCAGTCAAATCCCGGTTCTAGTTAGCAGCCATGTGGCTTTGGACAAAACACAACCTCTCTGATGTCTCACTTTCCTCGGCCGTGAAATCGAGGAAATGATTCCCACGATAAAATGAGACTTCCAGCAGAGGGCCAGGCATACTTTGGGTATTCAACAAATGGCGACTTCTAGCATTATCGGAGGATGGTATGCTAGAATTGTTTTGCTGGTGGCAAGGGTGGCTTGGTCTGAGCTATGTGTGTTTCCTCTCCCTAAACAGCTTGTGAACAATGCTGGGCACACCTCGGTCCACGAGCCGACTTAGGGAAAGTGGGCATTATGATGGATTGTTCTTTCCCCTGCGTACTTTGGCTGATGCGTCCAGAAGTGGGAGGCACACCCCACCTTTTGCATGGCACTGCCACTTGCTCAGCAGCAGAGGAGACTGCCACTTCCTTAAAAGGACTTGTAAGTCACACGGCAGGGAGATCATGTTTAAGAATCTAGTGGAAGTACGCACTTTTAATTTTTATTTTTCTGTATATTCTCAGTGTTCTGTAGCTAACAAATTCTCCCTTTGATAATCAGACCAAAATAAATAAAGATCGTGAAAATTCCTTTCTTAAAGAAAATCGTGTCCTAGCCACACACAGTTGAGCTTCTACATGAACAGTAAATTGTGACTGGTCTCTGAGAACGTCCAGAGGGGCAGGAGCCACGCTGAACACCGTTGCTAGGTTATCTCATTAAACGGTTGCAAAAAATGACACCGCGGAGCTGCTCCAAAAGGGAGCTGGGACAGCCATTCTGGAGGGACTGCCTCGCACCCTTTCATGCCTTCAACCACGGGAGTGTTTGAACTGGGCCAAAAAACCTTTAGGCTGAGCCAAACCTACATCACGTCACCAAAAACTGTCTGTGAAGCTGATAGGAAAAGCACAGGGACTGGCCCCAAGGGCAGAGGACGATGGACTCAGTGAAGACAGAATCAGTAATGAGCCAGGTACGGCTAAAGAGTAACTCAGTTTGCTAATTCCAGTAGAGATTCCTTTCTTCTGTGCGTGGAATTATTCCCCTTCCTTTTCTTCATAAAAACCCCTTTCCTTCACTCTGTAATTGGGACGCTATTTGGGTTTCTGCCTCAATCTGTGCTACAAGAACTGCAATTTTTTAAAAAAATCCCAAATAAGTGGTCGTTGCCTCTCATTCTGGCTTCTTATTTTAAGTTAAAACTGCATTTCATCCCTACAAGGGGAATACTTTTTTCATAGATAAGGAACCTTGGCACATCCAGATTCGATACCCAGCCCAGGGTCACAAAGTTAGCGAGGGGGAGAGCCAGGATTCAGGTTCAGGTTGGCGGGTGTGGAGCCAGCCTCTACCCCTGAAGCCACATGCCCACCTCGCTCCACCAGCCACCGTCTCTCTCTCTCTGCCTTTGTCCTTTTTTCTTTTCTTCATGACGTCAAAAGTCAGCAATAAATGGTTGATGTAAAAACAAGTTCACACGAGCGAAAGCCACAGGGTGAAAACTGTCCCTGGAACCCTGCAACTCCACCTCCGCCCCAATCCCTACTCCCCAGAAAGGACCCTGTCAACGATGCAGTGAGTTTCCCCCCAGACTTTCTCTTTTTCATTGTATTTTTTCCATCACCACTTATTCCCCTGGCACACCCCTCCCTACCACAATCACCACACTGTTGTCTGTGAGTCCTGTTTCCTTTTGCTTCCATGTGCATGTGTCTGTGTGTGCATGTGTGTGCATATATGTGCATGTGCACGCATGTGGGTAATTTTTACAGTTCTGCAACTTGCTTTTCGCAGGTGATCATATAACCCTGGTATTTTTGCATGTCATTCCATAGAGCACACTCTCTTTCTAACCACGAGTGATGTCTTAGGGATGCACTGTACCTTTTTAAGCCCTCCTCTACCAATGGGCGCCATGTGGTAAGAAAATATTGAACATATACACTTGTATGTATGTAAGCTTCCCTGTACAACAGATGGATGGATTGCTCAAAGAGGAATTAGTGTTCAAAATGTACATGCCTATGTACAAATGTCTATATTAGTACATATGCATTTTAGGAGATAGTGTCATACTACCTTAGAAAGAAACAGTGACCGATTTCCTTCTACTCCTTTTCCTATGACCTCGCTAACCCTAGCATACAAGTCTTCTTAATTTTCTCAGTCCGATACATAATTTGCAACTCTTAGGTTTTGAGGCAGGCACCTTTTCTATATTTATTGATCTGTACTTACAAAATGGCTTGTTCATATTTTTCTCCCATCTTTTCTTCTGGGTGATGCCTTATTGGCTTGTGAAATTCTTTGTGCGTCACTAATATTAACCCTTTCTGCCGTGAGATGCATTGCAAAGCTGTTCTCTTGCTTGCCCCGTGGTTGGACCAGGGTTTGCTCCAAGAATGGACCAGCTTCTTCCCTTAGTTCAGACATTTGGACATTTTATACCAAATAACAATGAAAAGAGAGGAAAGAAAGAGGCATCCTTAATTAGCTCGCCTTCAGAATGACCCTGGAGAAAACACCTGCCCATCTTCACTTTTGCTTATTGCTTATCCACCTGACATTTTGCCAGAAGACTTGGGCCTTTGATGGAACGGTCCTTTGGTTGTGATTAGGAACTCAGACTCTGGTCCCATGCAGCCTGGATTCAAATCCCAGGCCTGCCACTTCCGAGTGGTGGCTAAGTTCCTCAGCCCTCTCTCAGTCTCCATTTCCTCATCTGTAAAGTACAGATAAGAGAGCACTTGCCTAATAAGGCTGTTGTTATAAAAACCAAATGAGCTAAGCATGCGTGTGAAGTTCTTAGTTCAAAGAGTGACATCGATGAAATGCTGAAACATAAAACGGTGGAAGCTGGTACATGTTTGTTTGCTCGTTCAGCCGAAAGATATTCGAGTACACCCACTATGTGGCGGCCGCTGGTTCAGATACTGGAGATGTAAAAGAGCCCCTGTCCCGCCAGATAGTCTAGTGGCTTCATTAACATGAGTGGCAATAACAGTGGTCAAGGGAGCATGTCATAAAACACGAGCTGTTCGCTCATTCTGACTCATGCCACCCAATGGGAGCGTTATTAGGAACCGCAGACCTAACGAGGGATGGGTCGGAGTGGGCTGAATGGGTCTGCATGATGTCGCCAAATGCCCGTTACGCACATTTGAGCTATGTCCAGTTCACGAGTGCCTGGTGTTGGCGGTCGCAACCTGCCATCAGTTCTGTCAGCCATGCTTCCAGGCCTGGCACGCAGAGGGGCTCCTAGCATATGGCCCATTACTGAAAACACATGGAACCCCCTGGCTTAACCCCTTTCTTGTGGCTTAGAGAAAAATATTAACTTTGCAGTTAGGAGAACTGGGTGGATTGAAATCCTAGCTCCACTACTATAAATAGGTATAATTTGGGATTAATTATTTAACTCTATGAGCCTCCTATGGAAACCAAAGACAGTGATTCCTGGCAGATCTCCGGCAAGATGAAAAACGCTGTGTGTGAAAGCCCAGCTTCATGCTGGGCATGTGGTAGGTGCTCCATCAGTGGAAGGTGTTTTTAATGCTCTTTCTGCCGTCTTTGAATGACTGGCTTTAAATTCTTCACAGTTGTGGGTGAGCCGCTGCTATGATAATGCCGAACAAAGTGGGAAACTACAGAAAGCCGTTTGCAAAAGTGAGATGAGCCTTGGAAATGAGGAGCAACTGATTTAGGTCCCACAACTCACATGGGCAAGGCTGAGATGAACAGATCAGCTCTGCTCTGAACTGCACATGCCTACGTTAGGGCGCAGGTGGCAAACACAAGCCTGCAGGCCGAATCCGGCCCTCCACCTTGTTTTATCCTGCCCAGCACCTTGTTTCTACCCTGCGGCAGTGCTGAGCTCCTTGCCCCTAGTTAAGGAGTTAAATACATTCATACAGACCTAAAATTACATTCGGCCCTTTGAAGGCAACTGTGAGGCTGATGTGGCCCCTCGTGAAAATGAGTCTGGCACTCTGAGTTAGAGTTTCCACCATGAGCCACCAGGCAGCTGGAAATGTACAGTTTGAGCTGCGAATGTCAATCATTGGCATTTTTACTCTCAGTCAAAACTCATTTTTTGACAGACGTACTGAGCTGGCCAAAAAGTCCATTTAGTTTTTTCCGTAAAATAAGAGACACATTTTTCATTTTTACCAATAACTTTGTTGGTTTGGATATTCTGAGTACGTCGGCCATCTCCTGCTGTTGGCTTCTAGTGGGCAGAGGCCAGGGGTGCTGCTAACCATCTTCCAGAGCATCAGACAGCCCCACAGCAGAGAATTATTTGACCAAAATGTCAATAGGACCAAGAAACTCCGCCAACCACTTTTGACATGTTCTATCAGCCACAGCACCTTCTCCTTACACTGCACAAATCTTTTTGTGTGTGTTTCAGTTGCATTTTTACCTTTCTTGAAATAATAAACCATAATACGCCAAAAACATTGCTTATTTTCCTCCATCTTCAATATTTAAATGGCTACACAAAAATTCACCAATTTTGACGAGTTTTTTTTTAAGTTACACTGACTGACAGCTGTCACAACACAACCTAACAAAATTATTTTGAATGAAGTTAAAGACAACTAAGCACAACCAGATAGAGCTGTTGTATGGAAATAACTAAATGAACTTTCTGGCCAACCCAATACCAATACGTCGCAGCACCCTTTCCTGCTATGCCCCAGGCAGGCCCGGAATCAAGGCTCTGGTCATCTGGCAATAGTTCACTAGGTCAGACTTTGCCTTCCTCTTGTGTGGAGAAAGACAGAGAGAGTGTCGGTTTTGTGGGTTTCGTCACCTTGAAATTTGAATCTGTGTTTCTTAATCTAACTGAATCTTGAATGTTCTGACACTGTCTGGCTTCATGTGACAGGATTAGGAACACAAATATAATCTTCCAGATTCCACTCCAGGAAAACACCCCCCAAGCTCCTGTTTTATCATAAGGCTAAGGAGGGAGATGTAAATGACAAAATAATTCACACTGAACTATGTCACAGGGGCTACACCTCATGATTTGCATTACTTCACTTAATCCTCTAAATGAGACGTGAGACTTCCGATTTTACAAATCGCTAAACAGAGGCCCAGAAAATGGAAGTGATTTGTTCAGTATTACGCACACAGGTGTGGTTGCCCAATTTCCCACCCAGGTCTCTCTGGCTCAAAATCCAAACCTCTTGCTCCTGGGGCAAATGTCAGTGTCTGAGAAGATTCCTTGTGTGAGGTTTGCTAACATCACATGGACTTGACCCCTTTCCCCTCATCCGCCCATTCCTCACATCCCAAAAACAGCACTAAATTATCTTCAAATGGTATTTTTCTCCATATTTAAATAAGACTTTAAATTCATCTTTGATAACTTTTTAACAACCATACAAATAGTTAGGAAGCATCACTGACTTCAGGTAAATCCCTGAAGCTACATTTGGCCCTTAGAGCAAGTTGAAAAAGAGATGAAACTCCTTTCCATGGCTCTGGGGCAGAAACCCATGGGGAGAAACCTGCACAATCTGGGCCAAACCCCAGGGAAGACGACACACCCCAACACAGCTACCCAGACAACAAGGACGTGGGTAAAAAGATGTAAGCCAAAACCATAATAACCCTATTACTTCCCCACATTTGCAGAGCGTTGTATCATTTGCTCTTTTCCAGACCATGTTCACTGAATCCTCACCCAAACAGTAGTTTTACAGACGAGGAAAACGAGACACTAGGAAGTTAAATGACCAGCAGAAGGACATACAGCTGACAAAGGACATTCTTGTTGACTTGGGTCTCCTTGCTACTGGAAATAAAGGCTCACTGGCTCATCTTGGCTCATCTTTTCCTTTTCCTTTTCCTTCCTTCCTCCCTCCCTCCCTTTCTTCCCCTACTTTCTTATCCCCTCTGCCCCTTTACGCCTCGCCCCAAGTCATGGGTCGTTATGATGTCTTTCTAAGACAGCCTCTCCATTCAAAGGGGAACCTGAGTTTAGGGTGCTGAGAATAAAAAGTGGACGATTTTCAGAGACTGCCACCATAACTGTTCTCAGCCTGAGAAGTGGATCAGGTTTGACCTACTTCCTTCCAGGTAGCAACAGTTTCGGAGCTAATTTAAAAGAGGCAGAGCTACCTTCATGGGAAACAAACCATACATGTGGCCTCTTCTGCCCTAAGGAGTCCTTGGCCTATAGGATCCTTATACCATGTGCCCTTCTGAGGCCTCCAATGAACATAGGGCTTCAAGTTCAAGCAGAAGCAGGTGTTATCTCCCCATGCTGCTACTTACCAAGTGACCTAGGAGAAAGACATGATTTTTGGAGTATAAACCAACCTGCAAAAGGATGGTAGTTTTATATTGACTTTTCATCAGGTTGTTGATGGATTCAAAGAGCCGCCTCATGGATTCTTCAAACTCCATCTGTTCTTTGCCTTCGTAAAGCCTGAAAGAAGACACATCTGGGTCATTTCTCCAGCCAACTGCCATTACCTTTGAGAGTGTGCACCAGCCAGCCACAAACCTCATTTACAATTGAAAAGAGAAAGGGGCAGGCCATGGGGACTGCGGGGGAGGGAGTCCATTCAGCAGTCCCTGCAGGCGTAATCCACTCACAGGAAAAACCTCGGTCCATCCAGCACACCAGACAGAAACGCTCCCACTGCCTTGCATAATAAATCCACCCTCACTGTCTTTTATTAAACCCTGAACCTCCGAGGAATAGAGCTTGTCTGCACTGAGAGGACATTAATAATGTCACCCTTCTTCTAGAATCAGGGGGAAGATTGAGGCCAACAGATTTCCAAAGTATTGTGCAAACATCAGGGAGCAATATTTTCAAACACACGGTGGCCCCTCCACTTGTCCTATGCTCAGGGACACGCTTGTGCCATGTTGCTGCCACGTCACTTAGGAGCATGCTCATCACCCATTTTAAACCCGTTGCTCCTCTGCCTATAAAGTTGTTATTATAAAAAAAAAATGTACACAAACCAGAAGAGCATTACTTATAAAGTGAGACAACTCACTAATCCTACCCAGAGACGGGCGACTGTTGACATGCTGACGGATATGCTGACGGAGATGTACAAGCGCCGTGCTCATGTACACATGTGACATTTTAGGGAAACTGTCCTCTGGTAGAAAATCAGCCTCCAGATCCCTGAGTCCTATAGCCCCCTCGGCCCAACCTCGGAGCATGGCCTGGCCCAAGGCCTCTCCAAACCGGCCTTTATGGCCAATTGCAAACTGCTCACAGCCCGACGTATGACACCCTGCGCAAAACACAGAGAGGATGGCTCCTGTCCCAGTTCAGATAAAGAGCATCCCCTGTCGCAGCCCTACACAGCGTCACTGCTGGGTCGCCAGCTATGCTTTCCTCAGATAAAGTGCTGGCACACGTAACAGGTTTGTCCGCTCGGTCAGCCACAGGACGGCAGCCCATCACAGCAGCCGTCCCCATTACACTCCCCCCACCCCTTGCCCCTGCTTTCTCTTCTTCCTGCTTCTCTGCTACTTCCTCTCTCTCTGCACGTGCCTCTCGGTTTATTTTCCTCTGAGTACTCTTCACTCTCTGTCTTCTGTGGGGCTCCATGTTTATCTCCGCTTTTCTGTCTTCAGTCACTCTGTCTCTCTCTCTCTCTCTCTCTCTCTCTCTTTCCCGATTCCTTCCTAAAGCCCCCCTGTAGTAAGGAGCTGAAGGGCAAACCCATGCCCAATGGCCCAGTCCATCCCAGGGGCCCGGCACTCACTGCCAACTTTCTGGGTGTGTAGCTCAAGGCCATAGACACAAGACTAAGAGGAGCCGGGCGTCCTGAAGTCACTTTTCCCCTCTCTCTTCCCCTCCTACTCCCCAACTCACTCCTGAACCTCCCTGCCCTGCTGGCACAGAGATATCCACCACACAGAATGGGGTTCGGGGCCAGCCAGCTCTGGGGCCCGGTCTCCACTCTGCCCTGTACTGACTGAAGACTTTATTAATGATAGCAAACATTACAGAACATGACTCTGAGCTGGGGCGGGGGGGCGGTGGTGGTGGTGGTGGTGGTGGTGTGTGTGTGTGTGTGTGAGAATCACCCTTACAACTACACCATCAGGAGGGCTCTGTCATTATTTTACAGGTTGACAAAGATTAAGCTACATGTCCAAGGACTGCACACCAGAAGTGACAGAGCCAGAATTCAAACGTGGCCACCGATCAGCTTGGTCTACCACTTTGCTCTACTCTTTACTGCCTCTTAGTCCCTAGAAGCCTTGGCTTCTCACCTGCAAAATGAAGGTGACAGCACTGTGTCTGAGGACTATGAGGAGACCCGCTCACCAGCGAAGTGCTGGGCACACGCCTGGCCCTGTGCCCGCTGGCTGTTGTTAATTGTAGGTGCAGAGTGTGACTTTTGCTACCGTTCCCACTGCTTAGGTGAGGACAGACAGCTCTCAAGGGGTTGGAACGCGCCCGAATCCCACCCAAGTGGGAAAGATGGGACAGCTCTGGCAGGGAGGAAGGGAGGACCCTAATCCAAAGTGGTGGAGGTTTCCCCAAGAGACAGCGCTGCTAGTTTTAACTCGTGTCCAAAGCTAAGCTAGTGGAGGTCCGTCCTCCAAGCCTGTTCCTTGATCCAGTACTCTGTCCTCTAATCACAGCTGCCTAAAAGTCTTTCATGAACAACATCACAGTCCCTGTTACTGGTCTACGTGTCCCCCACCCACATCAGATGTGGCTGCCCACAGTGGACGCGTCATTGCTTGCGTCCACATGCATATGGCCCTTCTGGGTAAGAAATACTTGGGGCGTTGCATGTGTGTGCGTGTGTGTGAGGAGCACCAAGTCCTCTTTTCTGGGGAACCACCTGTACTGCCCGCCTACCTGCACTCACACCCGCCTCCTATGATAAACAGTTTCAGGCAGCTCTGTCTCTAAAATGTGTATTTTTTAACAGAGAAGCATAAAAATGGGCTTTGTTTTAATGACAGTGCTGCAGGGGGCGTATCTGCGAACCCCTGCTGCAGATGCCCTGGAGGCCAGCCTGGTTCCCACCTTTCTGTCTGGTTAACTCTTTCCAATACCCGCCCCCGCTTTTTCAGCTTAGACCATCCCTGGCTGAGTTCCCTGCAACCTCCTTCTAGTCGGAGCTCTGCTGAGTGGGACGGGCTTTCTGGGTTCTGAACCAAGGGCCGCGGGGAGCGCCAGTGAGCACCAGTCCACGCTATGCCTTGTACAGATGAAGGGGCAGCGGGTCAGAGTGGGGAAGTCACTTAGCCTCACTGCTGGCCTCCCCACGTTATGAGACTGAGGTGGGAAGGAAAAGAGACTCTGAAGCTGTGAGATCGAGTCAAGGCTTCCCACTCAACTTCACACAGCATGGGAAACCAAATCTCATTTCTGCCAGCAGGACCTGAGATTTGCTCTGGGTCACAGGCAGTTCCAGTGGGACAGTTCTGGAATTCAGGGCAGATGACACCGATCTCCTGAGGCCAAGACTAGGGCGTCTGCCTCGGTAGGAACCCAAGCGGACCCCTGTCACTCATGTCACAAGTAAGTCCCTAACACCACGCTTAGGCCAGGAGAGGAAATATATTTGACACCTGCCTACGGTCAGCAAAGGATGAAAAAACAGTTCTACGGGAAACGGCTTGCATTTTACACCGGCCACATCTTAGGCAAAATGCTGCAGTCTGAACAGCGGTGTGTTTTCCTTGGTGGGAATGAGAAGAGTGGGGGGAGATGGCTGCAGTTGGTAGAAGAAAGGAAATGAAGAGCTATCCAGTGACAGGGGCCCCTCCGTGTACTGGTGGTGTGGGTACAGACCAATTTTCTCTCTGCATCTTACCTTTCCTGTTGATGAAATGGAGATAGAACGCTCAAACAGTTATTGTAAGGTATGAAAACAATAAATGAGATCATGCCTTTCGAGTGTTTAGTACTGGAGCTGGCAGTTTGTGTGAATTAAGTAAATGTTAGCTATGTGTATCGTGTCGTTGATTCCCAAGCGCAGAAGTGACCGTATTGGCAAACTGCCTGATGTCAGTATGTGTAAACAAAAGGGAATGTCTTGAGGAAAAAGTGACTAAGGAAAAAATACCTGAGTGTTTTAGATTATAGGGGAGAAATAAACGGATGGTGGGTGACACTCCCCTGAGAAGCTCCCTTGAAGGGTAAAGAAAAACAATGCTTCATCTGCCTGCCAGGCTTTAAACGTGCCCTTGAAGTCAAGGGCATGGCAGATGCAGTCTTCAAGGTCCTTTTTTAGCACTTGGTCTCTGTTACAGTTTCGGGAGGGAAACATTTGTTCTGGCTTCAGGACGCCCAGAAAGATGCTTCAGAAACCAGCTGATTCTGCCAGCCAACGAATTACTGATGGGCCTGAAGGCTCTGGTCACAAGAACAACTGGATCAACCTTTCAGGCGCTGTTCCGGGACACGTGAGTCGGCCACGGTGCCCCATTGTCCCGCTGTCCCACCGCAGTGGGCGCTGGGGCTCCCAGAGCTTGGATAAATATAGCGACACTCGGCTTGCATGTGATTCATTAAGGAGACACTGTGCACAGCTGAGCAGGCATCGAATGCAAATGCGGCCCCATATGGCACGTACAATGCTTTGCACTGCCCCTTCCACACAGGTACATAAAGCCTCAGCCTAAAACGGGGAGGCCAACCTCAAGCCAGGCTCTCGGGGAAGCAGAACCTAACCAAGGCGTCCTCAGGCTGGGAAAGGCAGTGGGAAGGTGCACGTTAGAGTCAGGGGAGGGGGTGTTCCTGGTACCGGCCCCATTTCATTTTCTGTACCTCAGCCTCTTCCAGCTCTGCTGAGCCACATCCTCTTCAGGCACTCTCCTGATTCCTTCCCCACTGCTTCCGGGCAGTACAGAAATGTCAGTAAGATGGCGTAGCTTCCGCACCCTGCTAAGCCTCTTATTAGCTGAGTGACCATGACTAAGGTTCCTAATCATCCGAAGGCTCTGTTTTATCATTAGAAAAATGGCACTAGCCCTATAAGGTGGCCCTATAGTCAAATGAGTGTAAAGTGATTAGCACAGTGCCTAGTGCGTAGTAAACACACAGTAAATATAAGCTACTGCTAAATCGTATCGTATTTTCCTCCCTGATTTACCTGTTTTTGCTTCCTAAACCTCAAGGAGAAAGAAATGAGCATCTTCTCTGGGCAGGGGCTGGGTGGAGGTGGGCAAGGGGTGAGGGCAACGAGGACATCTATAATAGTGTCAACAATCAAAAACAGAAATCAGCATCTTCATCAAGACAATCATTGTCCCACTTATTGGGCACCCACCGTGTGCCAGGCACTGCCGTGGACACAGACGTAAGACTTCGTCCCTGTCCCCGGAGAAATCATGAGGTAAGCCAGAGGGCACATCAAGTCGAAGCAATCGGGCTGGAAAAGGCTCATGAATGAAAGAGGGTCTCCTTGCTGACTCACCTCTTCCCTGCATGGTCCTTGTCACCGTCCCACCCTGTGCGATACTAATAAAATGTGAGTAGTGTCACTGAGCCCTCCCTAAGGGTTAGACACTCTGCTAAGTTAGTTACATGGATTAGCTCATTTTGGGAGGGGCTGTTATCTCTATTTTATGTAAGAGAAAAGCAAAACTGGGTTTAAAGAGGCACGAACAAGGGGAACAGAAATGCTGGCACAGCCTGTCCTCTCCACCCTTCTTCCTTCCAGCAGTTGTGGGATTGTCCCCAGGACTCGCCCTGGGCCCCAGCTTTCCTCTGTCTCCCACACCCAGTCGCATCTTTGCACAGATGTGCTCTTGGCGAGACACGTGCTTGGCTCATTTTGCAAGTGTCTTGGAGCAAGCCCAAGTTAATTGGAAGGTTTTTTTAAAATGAAATCTGCTCTAAGTGCCTCCAGGATCTTACATGGACCTGAGCAAAACTACTCAAACAATGATGTGACGTCATACCATTCTGTCACCTGGCCACTCAAGTCAAGATCCTTGGGTGGCCCCACATGTGATGCTAGGCTCTGGAGGAATGCTGTGGAAGGGAAGCCACTTATTTAGCACATTTTCTTAGATCGGCGATTTTCGAGCTTTCGTATCTCATGGCTCACATAAACTAATTACTAAAATTCTGCAGCACACTGGGAAAAAAAAAACCTCTTTGCCAATCTGACAAAAAAAAAAAAGCCAGGTATAATTTTCATTCATTCACACTGGATGGCTGTTGCTGTGTTGGCTGTTGTTATTTTTTTATTTGACAGTAGAAGGTGCAAGAGGTCAGTGCCCCTGACTAAATAGTTAGGTATCATCTATTCTCAAAACTCCCGCGGCACACCCATTGAAAATTGCCGCCCTAGGTGAAGGACGCACGCCGCACACGGCTTTCGGCGCAGGCTGTCACAGCCAAGGAGCAGAGCCGCTGAGGCTTCCCCGTCCCAATGTTTCCTTCTCTGTCGCCACCACTTCCCTGCCTGTCTTTTCCACTCGGGAATAAGCCCCTTGCAGGTAGAGACCAAGGCTATCTTTGCCATAGTTTCCCCATGTCTAGCAACAGGCCCGGGACATCAGAAGTGAGTTATAAACAAAGGTGTCAACAAAAGCTAAGTTATTCAATGAATGCACCTCAGTACCTTCCATATGGCTGTGCAGAATCGAGTTATGAACCCAGAATTCACTGCAGTGAAGCTAATTCTCATGGTACCCAAATAAGATCTCAAGGGTGGGAATAAATAGTCATCTTCAGCTATGCAGGTTTAATTATTATTACCTTTACTGATAATAGCTGCTAATTACTAAGCATTTGTTATGCACCAGGCACTATGCTAACTGTACAAGGCCACCCAACTAGTAAGATGGCCAAGTCAGAATTTGAGCCCGAGATGGTGTGGCTCCAAAGTTCACTCCTTTAACCATTAGGGGGCACTGCCTCCAGGCAACAGAGCAAAGCAAAAGCCCACGGCCAGACAGGAACAAGTTGGGGTGGGGGGGGAAGCATCATTGGCCTGCAGGATTTTGTTATGGGACTGGGAAGGGAAGCTAAATGACCGGCTCTCTCGCTTTTCTGTTTAAGCTCTAAATTCAAGGTGACTTGGCTGGTGCTTCTGCCCCTGAGCCAATAATTTGCTCTATTAGAGAAGGTGTAAATTAGTGACTTTACAAAAAGAAAGAACCATTAAGCCATTAGTGGTTTCAGAAGAGTAATTACTCTGGAAAATTCACACCACTCTAAGATCAGAACCTACCTATTTCTCCACTTCTCTCTCTCTCTCTCCACCTCTCCCTCCCCACCACCCCACCCCCGCACTCTGGGATGAAGAATAATTATAGCCAAATCAGGGGCTGAGTTGGTCTGAAAATCATCCTTGCATTTATTGATCCCACTTATAGAAAGAAACCATTCAGTGCACTCAGCAGCCACCTTTAAGTCAAAGCAATAGGGCTGGAAAAGAGTCTCGGATGAGAGGGTCTTCTTCCTGACTCACCCCTTCCCTGCACAGTCATTGTCACCATCCCACCCCTTCCCCTACCACCAAGGTCTACGTGCCTGAGACAAATCGGAAATTGTAGATTAAGACCTGGAATTGTGGTACAATGAGCCTCCAGGGAGCTGTCCCTGGGGTGGCCAGAGAAATTCTCTTTGTGTGGGTAACAAAGTTGAAATGTAACACATTATTCTGCTAGAAGATAAAGAGTAAACATGTCTCAGCAAGGGACTACTAAGGAGAGGCTAGGACCACTGCAGGGTTGCCAGGGTGAATTGTCAGGTAGCCTTGGTGGTCAAGGGAACTATACCCAGACTTCATTTAATTCACCAGCAGCAGCCAACAGGCTGGGCTCAGGCCAGCTCCTCCTGCCCAGCCTTTCATCAGTGACAAAATTATTTCTATTTGAGCTGTTACTTTTCCAGATTCTGACATTTGAGGAAGGATCACCTCTTAGAGCAAAGAAGTTTCACTGAACAGTTTTCTTCCTGTAAATCACCCCAGGTAAGCATTTGCAGATGAAAGGGAAAAAGACAAATTCAACGTGCTTTGAAAAGTGTCTAAAATGAAGCCACAAAAATTAATGCAAACACTGAAGAAAAACGGCCTCAGGTGGAAGTGTAAATAGCCTCAATTTCAAAAAATTGAAATTAACAATGTGGAAGAAATGAAAGAAAAACAATCCATCTAAAACGTTCACCACTTTACCTCTAAAAGACGGCAGCCCTGGGTAATAAATTAGTCGTACGTAGGTAACGAGATGCAGGCAGAACCCTTGAAGAGAACTCTGAACAGAGTGTGATGCATGCCCTGTGCCATCCTTCACCCCACTGAGAGCGACTGCAGCCTACACGTAATTTGGCAAGAATTAAGTTGCATAATTCTGCACATAACTTCCCCCGTGAACATGAAATAAAAGCATTCGGGGTTTTTCCCTTCAATATAGTTAGAAATAGACTGTTCGCAAAACAATGTTCTAAGGACACACGCACACGTGCACGCGCATTCGTAGCTCCAAGACACGTAGAGAATTGCAACATCGAATTGAAAGAGAAGCCTAGAGTCAGCAGGGTCTTTCTAGCTCTTTCTATTCAGGCCCAGCTTGGTCTAAATGTTTAGGTACCCAGAAAAAATTAGGTTCTGAGCCATTCTCTCACCATTTCTGCCTTTAGTATTTTAGGAAGTGTCCGTGATCACTCTTAAGTGACAAGAAAAAAATTAGGGTGTAGAATGACTATCCACACACTCACCTAGGAGAATCTAGAAATCTACACGTTAAATTAATGATTACATTATCTCTTAGAAAGAGAATTGTGGATGTCAACAGTCCCCTTATATACTTCTATATTATATTCTGGTTTTAAACAAGTAAATATTACATTTAATTTTAAAAAGAGATATCTACTCTTTCTTCGAGGTGAATGTTTCCTGCCCTCCAGCTCCTTTATCAACAATCCCCTTCCCCCAAACGCTTTCCTAAATTCTCTCATTCTCGCTGTGGGAACTGGGGCTGGAAGCAAGGGATCTAGTTCAAGGTCATACAACAGGAGGCAGACTTTCCTCTGCAGTTACTGAAGAGAGATGCTGATTTTCCGCCTACCTCCTGGTTGGTTCCTGGCATGGACTCCAGGTAGAGACAATTGCCTGAGAAATGTCAAGTTATTATTACTCTAAACTATTATTACCCTTAAGCCAAGGGCCTCCGAACTTTGTCCTTTCAGTCTACAGCATCCTGATTAGGATAATTAACCCAGACTTCCTGCTCTGTTCCATGGAGAGTCTTGACATTTGGTGTGCAGAGTTAAATAGAAGTTTTAACATTTTCCTTACTAACGGTGCTTTAAAAATGCATGTGCCCTAGAACTCTTCATTCTGAGATCTGGGGACAGCCGAGGAAGTGCTGAGTTCAAACACGCGAAGGTCTGCGCTACGGGAGACCCCACTTGAGCAGTAGGGTGCCTGAGGCCCAGACCAGCTGCCGGCAGAGGGCAGTGTGGCGGGAAGACTGGCGGTCTGGACCCCCAGGACTGAATTCTAAACCAGACTCCAGCATGGGTGCTCTGACCTCAAGCAGGTCACTTCACCCTGGGCACTGGTTCCCTCACCGCGAAGCCGACCACTTTTCCATTCAGGGAACTCTCGGGACCCTTCACTGGCTTCTATTGTCAAAGAGTCAGAGAGGGCACGCCGATCATCCAAGACCAAGCCTGCCCAGCTGCAGAGTTCCCCGCACGCTCTGTGACTTACAGGCCCCCAAGGCAGAGGGTGGGATAGGTAGAGGTAAATCTTGAAGAGCCCGAATGTTATTCAGCCAGCAAGCCCCATTAATTCCACCCCCCACACCGTTTCTCCAGCTTTCCTGAGATATGATTGGTATACAGCATTGTGCAAGTGTAAGGTGTACGTCATGATGATTTGAGGCAAATGTGTATTCAGAGATGATTACCACAATAAGGCTGGTTAGCACATCCATCACACAATTACAATTTACGTGTGTGCATGGTGAGAACATTGAAGATCTCTCTTCGCAGCTACAGTCACCAGAGCCGTGTCCTATACTCTGTCTCCGTCAGCACGGCTTTCAGCCACAGCCCCATCACCTCCCACCTGCAGGGGTTTCTGAGCCCACACCCCCGTCTTCACTCTTCCCCCTTCTGTCCATTTTCTAGGCGCTGGTCTGATGGACCATTTTCAAAACACAGAAGCGATCATATCATTCCTCTGTTCAAAGTCCTTCCATAGCTCTGCATTTCCCTCAGGATAATGGGCAGACACCATGGCCTGACCTTCAAGGATCCCTCAGGGTCTGCCCTTCCTCCCTGTCCTTCCAGGCAACCTCCTGCTACTGGGTCCCTCTGTCACTAAACTCCGGCCACCTCGGCCTGTGCACCGCGCAACTGAGCAGAGCTCCTTGCTCCGTCAGGGACCACCGTCCCACTTTGGTTCCATCAATCGCACCCTTGTCCTCTTCTTCACCGGCCAACCCACAGCTGAGATGGCACTTCCTCCGGGACCCTCCCCAACCCTGCGATGAGACTGACCCCCTATTACATGCTCTCAGGGCACCTCACACACCTCCCCTTGAGTTCACTGCACACACGTGACCATCTGCTTAATGGCTCCCCTCCCAGCTAACCCGAAAGTCCCAGCAGATTAGCCCTGAGGCTGTCTACTGCATGGCCACATTTCCAGGGCCCAGCAGAGCAGCCTAGTGGCTCCCCGATACATACTTGTTGAATACTCACTTGATTGTTAACGCAAACCAAACCTCTACCCCTCGAGAAATATTTCAACTAGATGGAAACTTCCATTATCAACTCCAGGGGGCAAAAGGGGGAACCAGGTCTTGGGGCCCAGAGTTCATGGAACACGCACTGTAAACGGCAGTGAATGCTGAGTTAAAGGCCTTTGAGAAGCTGTAGGCTCTCGGGGCAATTGTAACACGGTTGAGAGGCACCCATGTGCAGAAAAGCTGTTTACCGTCTTGAGACTTCCAGGCCCTGAGACAACTGTGAATCAGTTGCAGGGCACATCCCTCCTGTGCCACGGACACCTGGGAAGATGGCTGCGTCCCAGGTTCAGAAGAGCAGGGACGCAGTGCGTGCAGCACACAAGCTGCGCGGCGTGAGTCCATGTAGGGCCCTCACCGTGCGCTGTGTTGGCTTGCTCAGGTTTAGGAGAGTTTACAGCAATGGGGGAGGCACTAGATTATCACGTACGCTCCTCACCACTAAGTCCTTTTAAATTCTCCAGGCACCCCCAAAACACAGTAAGCAGCAAGCACAACAGCTATGTCCTGCTAAGGAAACAAATTCTGCTTTAGGGGAGATGTCTGCCTGATGTGCATTTGTAGTGGGTCCCAAAGCACATCAGCCATCCTGACTCAGTCCGGCGTCCCCGACAATTAGGTTAGCGTGGTGAACTTCACCCTCTGACAATCGAGAGCCTTTGGTGTCCTGTGCGTTCATATTTAGTAACGGGATTTGCAAACATATTTCCCGAACCTGTACATTTCTGCAGGGAATTGATCTCCCACCCAAGCCATTCTCCGAGGAGCTGTCTCGGCCTCGGCGTTTGACAGAAACAGCCCTTTCTGCTCCAGGGCCAGCATTCTGACAGCAAACCCGCTTCCAGACCTCGAACACGGAGTTGACAAGGAAAGGAAACTGTTCTACTGCGTCAGCCTGAGAGAAGGAGTATCTGGAGTCCTCCATGGCTTTTCCCTTAACTACCCACAGCACAGATAGTCTTGTTCTGCAAAATTAAGCCATTTAAAGGGACAATGGGAGCAGACAAGATGAATGTCTTATGCTTTGCTGTGAGCAGTGTATGAGATGGCGCCAAACAGAAATGAGCTTGCCCAGCCTCTGAAGGATCCGCAGGAGAAGCCAGTCTAGGGTTATCCCAGGCCAAGGACAATCCGCAAGGTACCTAATTCACATGCAGATGATGGGAAATCAATTGCACCTGATCCCTCTGCTCCCTGATGGGATGTTAGGGAAGAGGCTGAACTGGAAAGGATTGGCTAATTTGCCAAAGACCTCCTAATTGCAAAACACCTAGCGTCTGGCCAGTTTTCAGTCCCCTGGCTGCACCAGTTACCCTGTGGCTACACTTCCTCCCCGATGCACGCCCTTTCTTGGCTCCTGGAACCCAGTCCTCCCTGGACCCCCCTCCTCACCCATCCCTTCAACATGCTAGGTCCCCGCGTTTCATCCTGAGTTTTAGAGTGTTGCTCCCCTTAAGCGATAGTTTCAAATACCTCTTTGTATCAATTTCTAACAGAAGCGTACCTGCACCCTAGCACTCCTGAACTGCAGATCCGTATCCAACTGCCTGCTCCACATTTCCACCTGGCCACGCCGGGAAAACACCTTAAATGTAACACGTCCCACACCAAGCCCGACATCTTCCCTGCAGGTCTGCTCCACCTCTGTCCTCGCCACGCTAGTGAGCAACATCTGATCACATGGGCCCTAAAGTTCGGTCTCAGATCAGCCCTCTCCTTCAATTCCACTCACGCGTTTAATTAGGTTTGACGATGCTACCCTCTGTAAACCCTTACCTTCTTCCTGTCCTCCTTCTCCAGCCCCACTGTGACTACCTCAGTGCAAGTCTCTCATCTGGACAGTTGCATCAGCTTCCTTGTTGATCTCCTGCCTCCCTTCCTCTGCACCACATTCCACACGCTCCCCTAGGCTCTGCGGTCATCCTTCTAAGACACGGATGCAGTCCTGTTAACCTCCTGCTTTAGAACGTCAGTGGCTCCCCACCGCCAGATGCAGGGGCTCCCATGCTGCTCCTATGTCAAAAAAAAACCTTAAAGATGATTCTCAATAGATGCTTATTTATTTATAAATTATACCCATGAATTTTCTAATTATAAGTCAAATGTTTATATAGTTCGATTTCTTCATCTTGGACAAAATGAAGGAATTTTAATATTTGAACCTGATCCCCATGGATCAGTCTGTGCACCTGCTGGGGTGTTCACTATGTGCCCTGAGAACAGAGGGCGGCATCTAGGCCAACATCCCCAGCAGGGAGGGCGCAGTCACGCTCCTTGGCCCGGCATTCGAGGTGCTCCCTGGAGCAGCTTGAACCCACGTCTTCAGACACATCACCCCCTCCTCCACCAGCTCAGCTTCACCCACCAGCTGCTCTTCTCTACCAACGTGCTCTTCACGGTGGGCACGGAGGGCACAACGAACCAGGACTTTGTCGTCACATCCCTCCTTGCCAGCATCAAGCTGTGTGGCCCAGAGTCACTTTCTGCACCTTTCTGGGCCTCAGCTTCCCCTTCTGTTGAGTGGATATAATAGTACCTACACTGTGCAGAGTTGTTGTTAGGAGCACTGAGTGAGGTAAAGGAAGGAGTGACAGACGGCCCAGCCCAGAGGACGGGCTCAGTAGGTGTGGCCTCAGAGCAGCAGGAGGCGTCGGAAGTTCTGTTCCATGTGGTGCTCCCTCCACACCTGCCCCTAGGCTTCCCAATCAACCATTGCAATGTGAAAATATCACAATTCGAAGATGCATCTAGGACACCTCACCTAACCAACACATCATAGTTCAGCCCAGACTGCGTCAGACATGCTCAGAACACCTACATCAGCTTGCATTTGGGCAAGGTCACCGAGCACAACGAATGCACCACAGCCTATCTACCAGTCGTTGACCCTCGTGGCCACAGTGCTGACTGGGCGCTGCACTGGCCACCGCTGCCCAGCATCACCAGAGAAATGTCGAATCGCTAGCCCAGGGAAAGGTCGAAATTCAAAGCATGGTTTCTACTGAATGCGCATCACTGTTGCACACAGTAAAGCTCAAAAACTACATCGAAGCATCGTAAGTCGGGGACCTCATGGACTTGGATTTTGCGGGTCTCTTTTCTCCCCTGGGCAGGCTACTTGCATGCCTTTCAACGTCCAGTTCAAAACAGCACCTCCTCTGAGAAGACTAACCAGTCCTCCCGAGGTACTGTTTGCCACCTACACCTCTCTGCCCAGGGCGCCATACGCAAGCCTTCACTGTCACACTGCTGATCACTGCTAATTCCAGGGGGCGGGGGGGGGGGGGGGGCTGATCACTGGTCTGCAGGTCTGTCTCCCCCCGCTGGACTGTTCCTACCCGAGGAAGTCTGACATGAATTTCAGAGTTCCCAATGCTTAACCAAGTCCCTACCACAAACTAGGTGCCCAATACAAGCTGATCAATATTTCCATATGCAAAGGGGAAAGAGAAGTGCTTAAAAACGCCGGCGCAGGCACATTTTGTGCCTCCATGACGGGAACTTAATGAACTATAAAGCCCTTTCCCGTGTTTCTAAGAGACAGGCTGTTAGCTCCCCCTCTGCACTGTAGTGACTCATAAAACAGATAATAAATTAAAGGGAAGTGACTGCTTGACAATATCCTTTGACGACAGTTTACTCTTCCATCCTGATCCGATGCCAAGTTAATGTTATCGTAAAATAATTCCATTAACTGCAATAGTGCAGTTCACTGAGCCATTACTGTCGCCAAAAAGTGAAATTATATTCAAAACCGAAAACAGAGGCTTATATAGTAATAAACGGCATTAACATGCAAACGAATTATATACAGGAGAAACAGGAACAGCAATGTGACTGGAATTCCAGCCCAGGCTCAGCATAAACAAATGATTACATTTTAATATTTAGCCATACATGGACAATGAAAACAAATCATACTGGCAAGTACCTCCGAGTCAAATTCTTATTTGTTTAAAAAGGCAGAGGCTTGTGCATTCCCTCCAACTGCAGGCGACACTGAGCATGCTTGAGCTTTATTCAGACAGCCTTGCCGCCTAACGTTCAAGACCTGGAGGATAAACGAGCATATACTATTTACATAAGAAGAAACTGAACTGGTGGCAGGGAGAGGTGGAGGCTGAGAGTGGGCAGAATAATGCAAGAGGCAAAAATAAAAAGGCAAAAGAGAGCACCCAATGCTGAAGGCAATTAGAAGCAGAGCTATGGTGCTGGCCCTGGGCGGGGTGAGCCCGCTGGGGCTGGCCACTGAAGGCATGGTCCCTGCTCCTGCTGGGCCTGTGCTCACGGAGCTGCAGCCCCAATGCAGGCAGAGGGCATTGCCCAGGCCACAGCCAGCCTCCCCGTCCCCAGGTGGGGTGCAGGACTGTGCCTGGAAGTGCTGCTGCTCCCAGCAGGATGCCGAGTGCGTGACTCTTTCCCTGACCACTGACTCTCTTCCAAGGGGTATGAGCTCGCCTGTGCTGGCCGTTTGTTAGCTTCTCTCTATTCATTCCTTAGGAGGAAACACAGATAAAGTCACGGATGCCTGGATAGCTTTGCCGTAATGGCGAAGAGGCCTTTCCTGAAACTACTTCAAATCACTGTTTTCTTTATTGAAATCCTCTGAGCTCGGGGATGATAGCACCTAAGCCCGCGCAGCCTTGTGCCTCTCGGCAGCCCAGAGAGCACCCAGGAATCTACACTTCCAGTCAGTGCGGCTCTGAGGACGGCCCCTCCTCTTGGCCAACCGCACTTTACCTATGCGTGACCCCAAAAAAGTGCAGTTGTTGAATTGGCTTGATGAGATAAGGAAGCAGTGAAGCCCCAAAGCCTGATTCTGCTGATTCTTGGCTGTGTGACCTCTGAGCTTGAATCTAAGCCTAAGCTTCCTTATCTGTGAAGTGGGACAGAGGTGGTGTCCCACTTCACAGGGGGTGACTGCCAGCTCACATGGGTGCTGTTCTTGGGGCTTGGGGTACAGTACGAAACAAAGACTCCTGTCCTCCTGGAGCTGACGTTCTAGCAGGGAGAGGGCATAAATCCAAGCGTAACTAATTGTTAGAGATCACGTTAATATGCGATTAATCCCATGGGGAGGAAAA
This sequence comes from Macrotus californicus, assembly GCA_007922815.1. NCBI lineage: Eukaryota > Metazoa > Chordata > Mammalia > Chiroptera > Phyllostomidae > Macrotus > Macrotus californicus. The sequence continues at coordinate 49,965 of VMDR010000799.1, read as the reverse complement.
ATAAGGCAGAAAGCAGCGTGGAAGGGAGGGGAATCACAAGTGCTGGGGCGGGGCTTGCGCGCACGGTAAAGAGGGTAGTGAAGGAGACATTGGAGCAAAGACGTCTGGGGAAGGGTGCCAAGGCCCGGAGTCAGGAGCCTGAGCCACAGCAAGGAAGGCCTATGTGGCTGGCACAGAGCGAGTGAGTGGGAGGCGACGAAGTCAGGACATGCAACTCTCCACAGGATTTTCGTGAAGACCGATGGAAATAATAAGTAAAATGCGCTTAGCTGATGATAATAATAACCGTGGGCACTTGCTGTGTGACAGGCACTGTGCTAAGTGCCTGTCACCCATTAGTTCACTTAGTCTGCACAGCCACCCAGCGAGGCTTTTCACACGCAAGCCTGTTTTGCATATGAGAACACTGAGCTTTGGGCAGGCGAAATAATTTGCCCAAGGTCATGAACATGAGTACATAGCGGTGGTAGAATTCAAAGCCAAGTAAGCCTCACTCTGGGGGCTGTGCCTTTAACCACTGAGCTGACTGCTTCCCATAAGCACAGTAGATGGGGATGAGGGTGGGGCAGGAGTTTGTGGAGGGCAGAGCAGCCCCAGGAGATTGGGGTTACATGGAGAAGAAGGAGGAAGCCAGGACCCAGTAAGCAGGACTGCGACAGAGCAGAAGGCGTGATGCCAAAGAGGCGGAGCCAACAGGGAACGGAGGGCTGGGCCCAGGCTGCTGGGCCAGAGGTGCCTGAGCTCACTCATGGGCAAGTGGGAGCCGCAGATGTAAGCAGCGCCCACCCAATGGGTCAGCAGCAGACAAGTGAACTCATGAGGCCATAAAAGTCCCCATATTGTGGAGCTCAGAAAGCACAGGCACCTGGTAGAGGTATCCCCTTCTCTTAACAAATAAACAGCAAGAAATGTTTAGGATAGCGTGATCAGTAGGCCAAGTCTCGAGAATGAATCAAGACACCAGAACTTCCTCTGAGAATTTGAAACAAGCACCTGGCTGTCTCTCCTAGGTGAAAATGTGGTAAGGGTGAACATTTATTATGTCTGTGGAATAAGTACCAGATTCTATGTGGAGAACTTTGCACGTGAATCTCATTTCATCATCAAAACACTGAGAGCTAGTTTATCCCCATCTATGGATGAGGAAACTGAGGCTCAGAGAGGCTGGGTCACTCACTTTGCAAGCCAGGCCTTTATAGGGACAGAAGTGTGACCCCTCCAAGGCCTGTCCAATGAGAACACTGACCATCACTGAGCCAACAGTGAGCAGTACACCACTAACCATTACCCCACACTGCCTCTTGTAGCCCAGCCTCCAGCAGCATTGGGATCTGTAAGCAACGCAGACAAGTGGGGGCATAGCCTAGTGGGGGCATAGCCTAGTGCAGCCCCGTGCACGGGGTCTTCTCTCAGAGCCATCCTTACAGAAGCGCTGCAGTCTCATTTCTATGGGCCGGGCTGGCAAGAAGGGGGGCTGGTCAGTGTCCATCCTGGGGATCGGGGCAACACAGGCTGCTCCAGACTCCACACCGGTCCACAGCTCAGAAACCTTGGGGATCAGCTCAGCTGGTTGTCTGAGCTCTAGGATAAAAGGCACCGCAAAGAGTTTTGTAAGAAGCTGAATCATTTCAGCTCTTTCTGAAAGTTCCTTGCTATGTTCTGCATCTCCTACAAGCTCAGCCATTCCAGAAAAGCCCGGCAGATACTGGTCATATTTATGGCCACCCAACGTCTTTTGGACACACTTCCTACAATTTAAGAGCTTCTCATATGTGTAAGACTGCCTCCCTATGGCAGAAGCTTGGATCGGCTCTTCCAGCTTCTGTGGCAGCTATGGCACACGCACGTGCCCAGAGACACCTGCCCCAAACTTAGACTCAGGAGCTAGTGACACAAGAAGAGGGGACAGGAAAACCACTTTCTCTGGCTATGTGACAGAAATGAATAATCCTAAAAAAAAAAAATCCCCATCCTTGTCAATGTCTTCTCTTCCTCCCTCATCCAACTGCACCCCGCACATGGGTCCAGGAAAATCCCAGCCCCGGCACACGTTCGTGTGCTGTGGGTGCAGAGACAAAAGGGGAGCTCGATCAGCTGCAGTCGTGCACATGAGGGAAGAGGACAAAGGGATGACAGGGACAGACACAATAAGTCCCCAAAGCAGTCATTATATTACAATTCCCCACCAGCTGGCTTGGAAATGGCAAAGTGTTGAAACTTCTGTTTTCTAGTTTCCTAAGTAAAGTGCCCCCCAACTACAGGGAAAATACTCTCATCACTTCCCAATGTCCTTCAGGATCCACTGGAGAGCAAACCATTGCTGAAGATTCGAAAATGAACAAGACACAGGAAATCTACCTTCCCTCTGCACAAGGTCCAAGACCCTCCCTACGGGTCTGCCTACATTTATGTTCATGAGAAAAGACTCAAGATTAGGCCTGGGTTGCCTCAGAGACATCGCTTCTTACCGAATGCCTTCTCTTGGCCTGCCAGATGGACTGCAGCAGGCAGTGCTGAGCATCAGTGATGCGTCGTGTGCTGCACTGGGCACACAGTAAGGACTATCAGATCTCCCCACTCCTGAAGAAGCCAAAAGTCACTTGAGTCCCAGCAGCACTGAATTACACTAAGGGAAGAGTTGGGGGCTCTGCAAGATGATGTGCCTTGAGGCAGAGAAGAGGAAAGCAAATGTTGGAATGCTCTGCTCTCTAGGAGGGAAGAGACAAAAACTAAAAGAGAGAGGATAGGGCATGAGGGAGCGAGAGTGGGAGGGAGGGAAGGAGAGAGAAGGAAAGAAGGACAACAAAATAAATAAACTGAAAGGAAAAACTAGGCAGAGGATACGATAAATGAAAAGAATATATTCTTGTTGCAGATGTGAAGATCTCACTTGCAAGATTAATTCCTATTAATCTGGAATTATGATGTTTGAATCCTTCAACTCCTCCAAGAAACTCAACCCTTAGGAAGACCCACAGTTATCTCCTGTTTGGTTTCAAATCATTGACAAATATCTCTCCAGCTTGGAAGAATACCCATAAAACTTTAATACACAGTCTCTGTCTTAACCAAGTGACAAACCAGAGGAATTGAAACAGATACTTCCTTTTTAGACTAACCTAAATGATGTGTTTTGTGACATGGTGCAAAACACTCATCTCTTTCTATTTATCACCTGAAATCTCAACAAGTGTTTTAGGAGAATCCCAAATGAGAATCCCTCATCCATTTCAGATTCTTTGTCAAGTATAAAGCCATGGTAGTCCATCCATTGTCATGATCAAAATGATGATTACAGACTCCTGCTTTCTTTTATCCAACTAAACAAGTGTCCAACTAAACAAGTGGCTGACCCAACCCATGACTCCAGAGGTGCCCACGTGACTACACAATCTGCATATTCATCCCCATGCTCACATGGCTTAAGATTTAATTAGCTCCTGACCCAATGCAGTTCTTGGCACAGGATTTTGCTGGAACAACAAGGAACCTAGGGTTGCTTAAGCTAATACAATATGAACCTGAGGTTTCCAACAGCTTCAACTTTGGAAAACTTGCCCTAGGAGGCAACCAGCAAAAGAAAAGCAGAGCCAAAATCTAAAGAGACAGAGACAACCCCAATGACGTTAAGCATCTGAATCCAGCCATGCCTGAGGCCAATCTACCTCTGGGGTTTTCAATAATGAAAAATATAACAAAGTCCCATTTCTCCAGAAGTCAGCTTGAGTTGAGTGCTCTTCATATGCACTGGTAAGAATCTGGACAAAACATTCCCAGTATGTTTTTTCTTTTCTCCCTTCATTCAGAACCAATCCCCAACCTAAGTTTGCCTTGGGAGCCAGGCATATAAAGTGTCCTTTGGCAGGTTGCATTTGAATACCTCCATCTCTAAAACCCTTTTGAAGGGCAGCTAACCTCTGCGATACTGACCATCAAACGTCAAATCTCTTAGGTACTTCAGCATGTCAGCTTACTTTTTCGCCACTAGGATCTCAAGGACAGGCGGGTCAACTGCAAATACCAGCTCATCTGTCATGTACAACCTCCAAGAGCCGAATAAATACCAAAGTCTCTGAGCTCTGCTTCCTCCACCCCCTTGGAACAGATTCCTGGAGAGTTTTTACCATACATCAAATCAAATGCAGAATGTTACATGAAATGCAGAAGAGGCTCCACTCATAAATCACGTTCATTGAATGAGACATAATTCTACAACATGTTAAGATTTCTTTCTTTCCCAAATAAATTTACAAGGGACAGTTACTACCTATTCACAACTCTCTAAGTTGGATTTTAAGTTGTTTTTGATTGACGTCTGGTTATAATTTTGTTAAGAGAGTTTCTCTAATGGTGCAAATACTGCTGCATCCCAAAATATTGCAGGGCTAATCAATCACTCTTACTTAACAAGTACTCACTGTGAAAATAAGGTCCTTGACCTGACAATGAACTTGAACACATATTCCAAAGCTTTGAGAGTTCTTAGGATCGGCTCACATTGCTCCCCTCTGCTGGAGGTATCCAAGTAAGTCTTCAGCACTGTCATCAGTTTCCTGAATAAGGGATTGTATTTTCAAAATACATCTCTTCCCAACCCACAGCATGGTGATTAGTTTGCTCAGTAAATTATAAGGCTTTCAATCAAAGGTTAAAGGTGGTGCTATAGCTAAGCTTACTCACTCATTTACAACCACAAAAATAACTCTGCTTAAAAATTACATTTAATACAGAGAGTGAATAATTATTTCCTGCTGTAGAAAGCCAACAAAGAAAAACACTAGTGAGGAAGAAAAATCCTTTGACTAGGAAAACTAGTCGCAATCAGAATATGATTGGGAATAGTGGTAGCGATAATGTCTTTGTCAGCATTTTTTCCTACAGAAAACATTCTGGTGATATCATGAAACTCCCTTGCTTAGAAACTTTCCATGTTTCTTTATTTCCAGCAAGGCAGACTTTGAACTACTTAACCTCCTTTCAAAGACCCTTCACAGACAGGCTTCCACCAACCTTCCCAGCGTCATATCCCATCTCTACCGCTCAGTGCCCTACACCCAAGCTATAGTGAGCTACTTGGCATGCACGCTTTTTTCTCCCTAGCCCTTGAATCCCAGTGTTTATCACAAGTACCTGCTCAGTGATAGCTGACTGACTGACTGAATGAATGAATGAATGAATGAACACTTCCAGGTACTTCTGCCACCATAAAGTAGTCATCTCAGCCTATGGGTTTGTACATTTTTATGTAATCCACATAACCCAGGCATAGACTGGATTTTGTCAGAAAAGGGAGAAGTCACACAGGCTAGTGACAAAAGGAAAATCCTCGAGTTCCTTGTGCCCCAGGCATCTTGGCAGGGCAAGCAGGAGGTGCAGCTACTTACTTGTAAGCTAAGGTAGCGCTGAAATGCTGTTGAATGTAAGCTTCCAGAACAGTGTTGAAATGCTGGAATTTCCGGTCAGCAATGAGTCCTATGATGTAGATCTGAGGAAGAGGCAAAGAGTCAGTGTTTTGGGGATGGACCTGGGGCAGGAAGCCGTATTCACGTGGCATAACTGAACCCCTATCAAATTTTTTTACCCAGGAATTAGCTCACTAATATATCTTTAGTCCTTTTCATTAAGGGAGTCTCTCTCCTAAAGTGTTTTGTACAGTCCTGGCCAGTGTGGCTCAGTTGGTTGGAGCATCATCCTGTAAACCAAAAGGTCAAGGGTTTGATTCCCAGCCAGGGCATGTGCCTAAGTTGTGGGTTTGGTCCCTGGTTGGGGCACATACAAGAGGCAACAGATCTATGCTCCTCTCTCATATCGACGTTTCTCTCTCTCTGCCTCTTCCTCCCTTCCCCTCTCTCTAAAACAAATGAGCATGCCCTCGGGTGAGGATACAAAAAAGTGTTTCATGCAGTACGCTACAGAGTACTATACGATAAAAGTGTTCATGGTCAGGTAAGTTTGAGAAATTTCGGCTGTCACCATTAGATGGCCTTCTTCATTACGGGACTTAGCAGAGCCTTCAATACGCCTGCACGCACCATGACTCCCAAAGAGGGCCATGCAGCGCTCAGCACTTCCCTACGTGGTTGAATCAAAGGGTCTTTTTGTCAGGAAGCCTCTCTCCTGAGGGCTAGCTCTCCAGGAGAGCCTCGTGGGAAGCACGAGGCCAAGTCACAATTAACTCCAAGTAACCTCGCTATAAATGTCAACATCACTGACCCAGGGGTTAACATATTAACAGTCTGCTGGCCACTGGTAACCTAATGCGAATGTTTCTTATGTGCATTTTGCCACGAGACTGAGAAAACACAAGTTGGGACAGTGAGAGAGAAAGAAACCATTTAGGAAGACAGGGAGAGGAGAGATCTGGATGGCATTCCACGGCGAAAGGCCTGGAGGGAGCGAAATGACTGATGAGTTGGAGACTATGAAGATGACAAAGGTGAGAGGGAGTTAGGACACACTGTGGGTCCTTTACAGCCTGGCCGGAGACTAGCTCCACCATTCACAGAAAGCCAAAGTGATTATTCACGGTATCCAGCTTCGCGTTCTTTCAACCAGCGCCAATCTGACGCCAGCACTGAAGATCCCCTTTCACTTGTCCTGCCCACACAGACAAGTGAACTCCAAACTACCGAAGGGGACTGGCAGCCCATTCCCAGGCTACAATTCCTACAAAAGATTCATGAATAGGGCCACACAGGGTTCTCTCAGGGAGACATACACAAATGTATAACGTCACAAACACCTGTCCCCTCTCTTACCAAAGCGTCAAAGACGAGGATGTCATACTCATTGCTCTGAGAGTGCTCCATCATGATGTTGAAGAGGGCATCCAGAGTGTCTTGGAGAAACTGGACAGAGTAATGAAGGTCGCATTAAAGAAGACTGCAGGCGGCCCAGAAATCCACTGCTCAGCGTACACTCGAGAGAATGAGAGCACACACGCCCCGTGGGCCCTGGCCCAGGGGCCCAAGCTCACAAGGACCAGCACTCGGGGCACCCAGGTGTTCCCCGACGGCACAGTGGATGAATAAATGGCGGCACTGCCACACAGCAGAGCCATCCGCAGCAATGACAATGAGCAGCCTACTTCTACACGGCACAATGAGGATAGTCCTCGTGAGCCTTGTGCAAAGTAAGAGAAGTCAGACAGGGGAGCGCACATTCTTTCTTACTCTGTTTTCATGAAATTCAAGAGCAGGCAAAAACCTATCAGTGATGGTGGTAGTCAGCTTGGTGGTTACCCCCGAGTGGGTGACTGACTGAGAAGCACATGAAGGAACTTACTACATTGCTAAAATCTTCTGGGTCTTGATCTAGGGAGTGGGCGCATGGGTGTGCATGGGTGTGAAAATGCAGGGTGGGGCAAAAGTAGGTTTACCGTTATTGGTATAGAAAATGATATAATAATTAACAAATAATAATGTAAGAATAAATTGTGTTTCATGTACTCACAACTTTAAGCCTGCTTTTGCCCCACCCTGTACATTGAATTGTACTTTTACAATAAGCGCTCTGTATATATTTTACTGTATGTATATTATACTTCAATAACAAACTTAAAAAAAAAAATCAGGCAAAAAGGAGACAATAGAATTCGCTTCCAGATGTTTTCTCTAAGCTGCTCAAAGGTGATGGACCTCACAGAAGGATGTTTGGGGGACTTCTCTACCACTGCCCAACCAGGTAAGCGGGTCAACAGTGCACATTTGACACACTGGTCTGGAGATTCAACCATTTTTCCTCCATGTATAGACAAGTAACTAAATTGTGATATCCCTCCTTCCTAAGGGGTGGGTCAATATTTCCTAGAGCTACCATATAAAGACATTTCCTCTCGGAGCTGCTGGCTGTGTCAAGGTCCTGCTGGAAACAGGATCACCAGGACCTCTGGGAAGCCCTTGCCCCAGTTCACTGTGCTGGAGAGGAGGGTGGCTTTAATTGGATCTGAACTTCAGATGCTATATTCCCCACCACCACGCAGACCCAACAACACACTTGACATCTGCATTGTTTTCTGCTTGTTCTACTTACCATGTGAGCCCTGGCATCTTTCCCTTCCTCATGTCTAATGCATAATGTTCTTCGAGCACCAGAAACCAAGAGTACTTTTTATATCTAACAGTAATGTGTAGGTAGTACTAAGAGATCATACTACTACAGCAATTTATAACAACAAAAGTAATATTTACCTTTTGTGAACTTCCTATGTTGTATGCTCTAGTTCAGTCATAGGGTACCAAGTGTGAGAGAGACTGTGCTGAGTAATTTTTAAATATCACCACCTTGGATGCTGAAAACAACCCTGAGAAGTGTGTCATCTTCATAATATTATCACATAGAACTGGCAGGCAGGTGAGCTGGGATCCACACCCATGCTGATTTCCAGAAACTGACAACAACCATACTTTTCTGCAGCTCGACTTTTAGTGTCAATCAACCAAACCTCCCCCCTCCCAAGAGTTCCCAGTGACGTTTTCTCATGGCAGTTTGACACACTCTGTTCCCTTGTCAGAGGAGAAGCTGCCCCTTCCTCCCCAAGCCACACACGACTCAAAGCTCTGCCACTGGTGGGTGAATACTGACCTTCACCACTTCCTCTCCATCCACAATCTTCAGTTTCTCTAAATTCTCCTGTAGAAGCTGAGGTTTCATACGCCACTTCAGCAAACCCAGCAAGCCCACTAAAACGGAGCCCAGACAGGAGAATCACTATTACTGGCCCACAGTGTCCACATCCAGACGTCCTGTGTTTGCACACACACACACACATGCACGCATGCATGCATGCACACACACACCTCTCGCTGGTCCCATTACCGTTCTGGGTGAGCTTTGTGGAGCACACCAGGGTAGAAATGGAGAACACATCCCGGGAGCTGACTGAGAGCCCCCCAACACTGCTGGAGCTCCGACTCAGAGTAGACCCCTTGTTCTCCATGTGGTGTCGATAAGAGGGAAGAGTCAGGTAAGCGCTGGCATCTTCCATCTTCTTGCTGTCCCCCTGGAAACAACACCTTGGTTATGTCCTGTCCCCGAGCCAAGGGTACGCACCCAATGCTATGCAGAGCCTGCGGTGGCCAGACTACACGTTGTGAGGGGCGGAGGGTCAGAAAGAGTGAGGAAATCATCACAGAAGTAATATACAACAGCTGGTGAGGCAGAGCTGGCTTTCCACAAAACAGGCAAGAAACCCAGGTCACATTCACGGAAAACGAGTTGATCCACCAGTTAAAGGCTCTATGGACTGCATTCATGGCAAAAGGAAACTGAAGATTCCCGGATAGGACATTTTCACTCATCCTAAACTTTTGAGATCTTAATACACATGCGCACCCACAAGACAAGGACTCAGCCTAAAGAAGTTGATAGCAAAGGCGCTGGAGTCTGAAAGTCCTGGCATCTAGACGCTGTTCTACCATTCGCAATGCGGGGTCATCCTGGATATATGCCTTGGTCTCTCTGTGTCACACTTTTCTCACGATAAAGCTGACGATTAATCGTATCACCTCCTTCCTACAAATTTCAAGCAGACCGAATGGCAGTGCTGCACCCAGAACACTCAGATGATGCCCACCTGAGCCCGTGGCATGCTGAAAGGAAAGGTTACGTGCAAGCATTACAAGAGTTAACGTTTACTGAGCCCTTCCTCTGAACAGAGGCCACTCCACGTGCTTTGTATGCCTTAGGTCACGTCATTGAAGCCTCACAACAATTGGAACTGTGGTGAATACTATTATCCTCATTTTACAGACGAGGAAACGGAGGCTTAAGGAAGGTAAGTAAATGGGAAACCGACTGCAACGGGACCTCCACCCCCCACGAGTTTGCGGTTGGTTGAGGAAGAATGGCTTTCAAGCCAAAAACTACCTTGATATGTCCTAAATGATGAAACAGAGGCTGTCCAGAAGAAGGGGTGGGGGTGGTGTGAAAAAGTCAGGCAGACTCGGAGAAGAGTCCTGTGTCATAAAGCCTTGATGAGCCTATATTTCCCATGCAGATCTCAGACAAAAGAGCCACTTCAGCCTCCAAGGCTGAGAAAGCCAAAAGCAAGGGCTTGACGCCCGTGCCCACCCCCTGGCCTGGCCCTGCTTCACAGCCACGGCGCTGCCTCCAGCCAGGTGCTGGCAGAGGCCGCCTGCTATCAGCAGAGGGGTCATTGGAAAGCACACAGATGTCACCAAGGCATACACCTCCCACTTTCAAACACAGTCTCAGTCTCGTGATGCAGAAATAACGATGGCTGACATCTGTCCCCTCTCCCAGGGGTCATCTCATTGGCTTGCCATAAATACTCCCATCACCACTTAAGAAACAGGAAGGTGAGACTCAGGACAGGATGTGAGATGAGTCTGCAGTTGGTCAGCAGCAGGATTGGGACCCTGAATCCTACTATTTCCCAGAAGCCACAGTGGAGCATCTGTCCAGTGTTTGGTGTGGCTGTCTGCACATCCCACAGAGGGGCTTTCAGAGTCACCGGCCCTCTCTGCGTGTGATAAAAGTCTTTTCATTGATTGAGTGTTCCCTGCACCCACCATTCTCATGTTTCTACCAACCGCCTCATGCAATTCTCACAGTTATTCACTGAGGGCTCGTCGATGGGGAAATGGAGGCCCAGAGAGGTTCAGATTTTGCACAAGGCCACACAGCTGGTGAGCCGTGGTGGGTGTGATCCTGGGGTCCCCGTTGTTAACCACGAAGCAATCCTACCATCTCCCCTTTGCTGCCTGCAGCCCCCTTGCTGCAGGGTCAGTTCCAACTCATGGTACCTTTAGGACCACCAAGTCGTGGCATCCGTCCTGCAGCGTGGTCCCATCTTCCTTCATCAGCTTCACGTAGGACATGGCAAAGTTCTTTTCTCCTTTATCTTTAGCTGGAAATAGCATTGTGAGGTCAGGAAAGAAAAGGACACAGGGGCCACCCAGCTATGCCCCTCCTCTTGCCTGAGGAGTGCTGCAGGGACGCCATTTGGTTGGGTACTCACATTCCAGGGATGACCGATGTCGAAACATGAATCGCAGATGGATCCTCTGCATGTCTTCAATAGGGACGGCCACCTCCGCAGGCAGAAACCAGAGCTCAGGAAACCATGAGTTACGCTCCCCCTCCCACACCTTCCCACACCCTCACCCTCACCCCCTCACCCCCTCAAAAGGCAGCCTGACCGTTTAACTGAGAGCGCTACACGCTGATTTATTGCCCACCCATCAAGCCCGATGAACTGTAAATAAATTACATAAGAACCAGCTATGAAGAGAAAATCAAGTACCAAATGTAATCCATTTGGCAAATTGCAATCCCAGCCAATGAAAAGAGGTCTGTAAATTACAGCGAGGGAAAATGAATCTCCCCAAATTGGTATAGAAGTCACATAACTTGAGCACAAGATGCGACGCGCTGCAAGTGCGCCGTGTGCGCTGTCCTCACGCACTCCAGCCGGGCTGGCGATGGCAACAGGGCTCAGCAAATCGACAATGGTCATTAGGGGCTATGCCTGAGGACTCTCATTTATGAAAATTAATGAAAATGCTGGAATCCAATAATATTCGAGTGAACCCTAGGGCTCATTACCAAGCTTGTTTAGACACACGTCCAGATGCTTTTGTCACCAAGGACACTGAGCCGAGATAATCACTCCTCGGTCACCGCAGTCTCACTGTCCAGTGGGTGGCCTGCCGCACCCTTGACTGAGATGCTTCTGGCCTGGCTCTGGACTGCCCACTGCCCACTGCCCCTCGCCCCCCTCCACCAAAGCCTACAGCTTTCTCTGGGATGTACAGTTCAGGCCACGACAGAGAAGCTCAGCTACCTGCGAGCAACCACTTTGCTTTTTAAAAGGGACGGGTTTACATTGTACAGATGCCTATTAAAATCCAAACAGATGTGAACTTTGGGTTGTTTTCTGCTCCAGACAATGAAAATTGAGCCTGAAAAGGTCCCCATTTGTGTGTTTCAGACAGAACAAAAGAACCGAGGGCCTCTCTGGCAGCTGCAGCCCAATTTGTTCTTTCCCTGCATACTGAACGGTTACTATGCGCTACAGTCACGAAGACACTGGCCCTGCTGATGAAACTCCCTGCAGTTCGCAGAGCCCGCGGTCCACGTGGGGCGATGCGGTTACAGCCACCATGGGACAGGGCTAACAGAGAGATGTGACTGGGGTGCAACAGAACACAGAGAAGAGAACGCCACCCTGGTTCAATAGCTTTCTGACCCCAAGTTTAGCCGGCCACCACTTTGAAGACAGTGAGTTTAGAGAGACCCTCTGAGGAAAGCAGGAATAGAGGGGACTAAGCAAGGACCTCTGAGGTTTGACTAGGGATCTCTGCAGAGAAAATTATGTGAACATCTCGAGACTGGGTTCCGAGCACGGGCCAAGCAAAGACCGCTACTGGTTACAAGGCAGAGATGTTTGAAGCCGTGATCCAGCCTCACTGTTCACCAAATTAATTCCCAACCCTTCTTCCAATGCACGCTATTCCCTTCTGCTCAGTGTGACAACGTGGTAATGTGACTAGCTGTGATTAATGCCACTTGCAGGTATTAAGTGGCCTTTTATAGCTTCACATTTGCTCACAAGTTCTGTCACTGCGCACCACTGAGAAGACTGACTCAGCTCAATGGGCTGGGTACCATCCACGGGAGGACCATCTGGCAATTCTGCGGTGCCTAGGTCCTGGGCCGGCTAAGGGTGCTCAAGAGAACCATAGCGGTCCCCACTGGGCCACTGTTTCCACTGCCTGTCACACCACTGGACACTTGCTGGGGTGCTGCTTCAGATGTTAAGGAGGTATCTCAGAGCCCCTGCATACATGTTTGTTGTTGTTATTGTTGTTATTGTTATTATTATTATTATTACCTTGACTGTTTCCATCCACCGTGGCTGTTTGACTTGATAGTACACAACAGACCGATATTCATTCATGGGCTTGTCCCCGGCTCCCACGCAAATCGCATTCTGCACCAAGAAAAGCAAAAAGAGGGAAAATTCTACAGAACTGCCACTTTCTGTGCTTGGGTAATTTTGGCCCCAAGGCCTTAGGACCTGGGGCCATTCCCAACTCTTCTGCCAGGTTCCCATCATGGCCCTTCTACATTACAGTTTTATACATGAATGTCCCCAGCCCCGAGAGTGACAGCTGCTTAACTACAGAAATTCTATTACTTGCATTCTGGAAACCACTGGAGCGCACCAGGGCTGATGCGGCTGCCTACTGTAAATGGTAACCCGCCCTGGAGTTACCGCAGGCTGCCAGACCTATTAATCCTATCTGTCTCCTAAATCTGTGCACCAAGTTCACTGACAGGCTCAGATCAGTCAGGCAGCAGCTTGTGCCGATGGGTTTCTGATGCGAACACACCGAAGTGCCAGTGCGAACTGAAGAAGGGGAGGGAGGAGCTTGGGCTTCAGACAGACACGAGGCCGAAGGGCCAAGGGAGCCCACAGTTACCAAGCATCTTCCAGGTACCAGGCCCATGCTAAGTGCTGGGTTGTGGGCATAAGTTGGGCATCAAACCTGACATGGGGGTTCACAGTTTGGTGGAGGGGCCATTAGATGGGAAGACAAATCACTGAGCGATGCAATGTGATGACAGACACATGTATTTGCTACTCCAGGGCACAGAGAAGAGACGCTTAAGTTCCAGCTCAGGACTCAGGGGAGATTTCTTACAGGCGATGACAGTTAAGGACCTTGAAGAAAGATTCCGAGTGGGCTCTGAACAGAGATGCAGGAAGGGCATTCTGAGCAGAATGAGCACAGAGCGAGCACACCTGTGTAGGATATTTACTCTTTGCCATAAAAACCACCCTCCAAGTAACAAGGAATTCCCGTCTAATAGAGGATGCCAGCCCTTAGTGCTCTCTGTTCATTCTAGCTATCGGGCCATAAAAAGACTGAAGATAGGATCACCCAGGAGGGGCTGGTCCGGTGGTCTGTACACCAGAACAGCAGATTTTAACCTCAAGTCTGCAGAGACTCGGCGACATGACTTCTGTAGTTCCAACCTCCAAATTTCAAAACCATGTGCTTCTGAGTGTTTTATTATTGAGAGAGTCCATGGCTCTCCCCAGATTCTATCAGATTCTCCAACAGATCCTTGACACCAACCCCACCCCACCCCCAAGGTTAAATGACCAAAACCGGCCACATGTGGGAACCCCTGGTGAACCAAGGGAACCTGTGGGAAGGAGAGGCCTGCCTCTCTCATGGGACAGCTCCCTCTTAACTTCTGAGCTACAGGGAAAGAACGGGCTCGGTGTAATGTTGACAGATGGTACTTGCAGCCAAACAGAATCTATTTGAACATAAGGACATAGTGTCTGTCCTTTCAGAACTTACCCCTAAAAATAAGGGGAAAAAACCCCAAGGATAACCAGTGACTAGAAATAAGGAAAAACACCTAACTCTCCTGGTTTTCACTGGGATGAACTCTTTCAGAAATTCTCGAGGCAGTAAACAAAAAACATACTTCGGAGGTCTTTCTAACCGTTCAGAGAGTGCTTTATGTCCAGCATCATGCTAACCCCTTCGCACGCACTACCTCACTTGATTCAGCCCTCATAACCCCTTCTCATGATTGCCGTCATCATCCCCATTTCACAGTTGAGTAAACTGAGGCCCTGAGAGGTTAAGTCACTTGCCTAAAAAAGGGTAGAGCTGGTCTGCATCTCAGACCCTCTACTCTCTGTCCAGTGTTCATTTTACAACCACCTTGATGCCTTCTAGCCTCCCAAGATTTGTATCTGGTGACATTTATGGGCTTAGAGTTTCTGTAGCTCCAGTGAATCCCCATCTAGCTTATAAAATCTGAAAATACACATCTATCTCTGGTGAAAGTAAAATTGCTGCATAGCAGGCAACTGAATGCCACAAGACTGTCCCGACGATGGAAATTTCTGATTGCCTAAGGCTGGAGAAAAGTCTCAGCATTATTTTGAGAAAGGCCCACGATCCTCACCACGTTGGAGATAAAGTGAATGTTACCAAGTGTGTCTAGAGAGTACCGTGATCAGGGACTGGGCCCACTTTTAGGGGAAATACCGATATGTGTATGACTCAAGCAAGCCTGTCTAACAGTTTTCCCCATCGCCTACTTCCACGGCCCCCAGTGAACGAGTCAAGAGCCTCTAGTTGGCGGCAGGTCAGTTGAAGGAAACCCTTGCAGGAACCAGGAAGCCCGGAGGGTCAATGCTGACTTGGCCCTGGCAGGCACACCTCAGCAGGAGGAAAAGCAGGCTCCGAACACAGGCCCTGTTTACCTCGTAGGAATGACCTGAGGAACAGATGACACAGTGATGTGAACGTGCTTTGAGAGCCAGAAAGTGTTCTATACCAGCAAGGCCACCTCCTGGGGAGATGCGGATCAGCGTCCCGTCCCGGAGGTGGGAATCAAGCCTGGAGACTACTATGCCTTTCCAGTAAAGACGGTTAACTGTGATGAACACCTATGAGGTAGATCACCTTATTTGATATGCACAAGAGTAAGGTGCCACTGCTGGTCTTATTTTCAGACAGAGAACCTTAGGTATAGACCTAACTTGTCATGACTGTTCAAGGTCATCCTGCTAATCTGGGCTGACCCAGGCTTTGAGCCTGGCTGCCTGACCCCAGAGGGAATCAAGTTAACCACAGCACCACACTGCCCCACGCCCCACGCCCCACGCCCCACCTCCACAAGCTTATGCCAGCTGGTCTCCAAACAGCAGAGGTTTCTCAGCCTGGCATCTGAGTCTTTTTGATTCTCCTTAAACTTGCTTCAGGCATCCACATTGGACTGCCCGCTTGAACCCCCTCAATCCCTGCCCAGGGCTTCACCCTGTAATAAGTCTGCTTTCTCTCAATGTTATCCTCCTTCCTGTTACCAAGTATTTGCTGCATACCAGGTGCCATACACCTACTGTTTGGCTTAACCTGCAACCCCATGAGAAAGAGATTATTATTCCTCTTTTATATACACATATAAACTTGCCCAAGATCACACGGCGAATAGGAGGGGACTGAATCTGAACCCTGTCTGTTTGATCCCAAAGCCCACCCCGTTAGCTTCTCGGCAATGGCCCTTCCTGAGCAAGGTTGTTGAAACCCCAAAGCGAGCCAAGTACAAACACAACCAGCTCTGTCCTCCGGCCCTGTTCTGCCAAGAGCAGTGTGCACCTGGGGCAGAAGAAGTTGGTATCCCTGAGCGGATGGTTCCCACAGGAGTGCGCCGGCACCAACCAGGAGCGCTGAGCGTTTTAAGTGTGCTGCCTGACACCTAATTAGGCAGTAATATTTATTTCTGCAGGGAGAGAAAGGAAAGCCTCCCACAGGCTTCCTTCGCAATTTTCAATAGTCAGTCAACTGAACTCCCTCATAACTTCCCCAACAGACGAAACTGCAAATTATCACCACGACCCACAGTTGCCTCTGCACTTCAGCCCCCCTCGTACCTGCCTTTATGTGCATCTGAGTGCGCCTGCTCAGCCTGGTGGGGTGTGACTTGAAAGGGTGGCAGAGGGAGAAGCAAGA
Source organism: Macrotus californicus (assembly GCA_007922815.1). Lineage (NCBI taxonomy): Eukaryota > Metazoa > Chordata > Mammalia > Chiroptera > Phyllostomidae > Macrotus > Macrotus californicus. The sequence goes on along the minus strand of VMDR010000799.1, from coordinate 33,457 downwards.
ATGGTTCAGACAAGAGAAGACGCCTGCTTTCCAGTTAACAGTTTCCTAATTTGTCCTTCGGCCACGTCGAAGGCAGGCGTATCGGTGTTTTAAAAATGAAGCCGAGGTTGAAAAGTTCCCCAACAGGTAGCTGGATAAAAATAACTTCAAGGCAACGGCCTGTGCATTTGTGAAATGCACACAGTCTTCCAGCTAAGAGCCCTCTGCTCGTCCTTCATCTTCCTTTGAGCAAAGTGTCTCTCACTTACTTTACTTTTCAGAAGAGTTTCAGAATCCAACAAAAAGAGGAGGAGCTAAATGCTTGGATTTTGCTCAGCTACAGATTAATTAATTAATTAATTAATGGGGCCAGCCTTTACGAACAACAACGAAAAGCAATTGTGGGGATTTCTTTACATTTAAAAAATAATTATGAAATTCCCCAGAATTTGACAGAATCGGTTATTAGCCTCATTTTAACATGAGAGATGAATTGGATTAAGTTTTGAAATGCAGAGGCATTATAGGGAAGTGTGAAAGAAGGCTGGGACCGCAGAATCCACTCCCACCCTCCTGCCTTACACTGACTTCACGACCTTGGGAACATTGTTTCGCCTGACAAAGGTTCAGGGTCCCCAGTGAGGGTGGGGCTAATGACGGCAATGCATCATACTTATCACGATGCCTGGCACCTTGTGACATCTCTGTAATGCTGGCTATTCTTGGGTAGAGGACAGCCAAGCCGGCCTGCGCTCCAGCCCCAGGCCAGAGCAGATGACTTGTCAACACGCACACCCCCGTCCTGCTGCGCTATCTGATCACCTACGGCGGCCCAAGAGGAATATCTGCCCACACGGGGTGGGGGTGGGGTGTGGAACTTCTGCTGAGAATAATTTCATTTTCCGCTAAGTATTCTGAACGAAGATGCAAAACCCTCCCACACACTGGACACAACTGCTGACAACCTTAAAGGAAATATAAGTAAATAAATGTAAACACGCATGACAAATATTGTACAGGACATATGCTGTAAAAATATTTATAGCAATGTGCTCTGCATTCTTGAATCCGCTCCGCCGGCCCTCTGGAGACCAATTTGCGAATGCGGCTTTCCACCAGACTTTCGGGCTGAGTGCTGGGAGTTAGATTAAGTGTTGGGAATGTCTGTTTTGAACACATCCTGAGTCTCCACCAGCCCAAGGCTCTGTATTGATCCTGTTTCTTGCCATGAATTTGGCCTGAATAAATTGGCTCATGTTTCAGTGAGAACAATATTCTAACTGCAAAAAGCTAACCTACAAGGGGAGGCCAAGCACAAAGACAGAAAAAGAAGAAGAGGGCCATGAAAGGAAAGGAACAGATGTTAAAAATCTGCTTTGGTGTGAAGAAATCACAACACGAGGTCTTATTACAGACTACTGTGCTAAGCATGCCGTCAGGTGTAGATCCCGTTACTTAACACCGTCCCCAAGGCAGCTGGCGCGGAGAGAGCAGAGTCGGGTGGGAAACGCGAATCTCTATGAGCAGAGGCGCCCAAGGGGCACTTGTCCCCCAGAGCAAGAGCAGGGTTCCTTACAGACAATATTTTGCCATCCTCCGCGCACACACACATGATCACTTCCACGTTCCTCTGTGTGGTCTTGTTGTACTTGTCAAAGTCGCCTTGTAGGAGAGTGATGTAGATGTCGTTTCTGACATCCCCTGAGGCAGAAGGAGAGAGAGATGAAAGTTGGAGACTGGGCAGCTGGAGAGACACTGACTTAGAGGGTGAGGGGAAGTGTGGCGGGGGGGGGGGGCAGGCAGTGAGCGGAAGCGCTCCACCTTGATGTCTGTTAATGAAATTAAAATCAGCACTGCTTGGAAAAGGCACTTCATCGGGGAGGCTGGAGAAGTAGGTAACAAGGGTTTAAAGGAAAATCAGTTGTGAAGAGGGAGGTAGGATGGTCAAAACTGGCCGGGTGTGTCTCCCGGTGAATATCATTTAATTTTCATCCTCTAGTGCCACCTTCTGGGAAGGGAAGGAAAAGCTCCAACAGAACAGATCCTGGCCTATTATTAACAGCCATGGACACTCGCGGATCTTTCAGTGCGTGGACGCGGATAGGGTGAGTTTGCGTGCATCCAAGGAACACTGGGTCAGGGACGAGGTGAGAAGGGTCTTCAGGGATGAGGGGCAAGGCGAACCGCAAACCCCAAGGGGAGTCACAAGAAACTGAGGTCTCAGGTGAAGCAGACGGGAAGAAATTACCCTGCAGACCCCCTGCCACCACGTGACGGTGGAAGGGAGCAGGGAGAGAGCAGTTGCGGACAGAAGTCCGAGACACGGGTTTAAAACAAAAAGGGGAGTTTCAGAAGAACCGTGTACAATCTCAGCTGTTTTCCTTCTATTTCATGTGGAGAGTGTTCACAGCAGCGGTTACTTCTGGCAACAGGGATTTGGGGGAGCTTTCCATGTTTCACTTTATATCTTTTCAAGCTATTTGAACATTTTCCAGTGAGCATGGGGTCCTCTGGTCACAAAAGAATACTTTAAAAATGTAAGAGAATGACGATATTCTCCCCCAAAGAACGGGCTTATTCTACACGCAGTAAAGTAGAAACGGCGTCCATGACAAACTACGAAGTGCTGAAGCAAGTCGCAGAACAACTATATAAAGTATATAAAGCACATAAAGCACCATACAATCCCGTTCATGGGAAGGAAGTGCATATATATATGTCTACATGTTGGTGTTTGTTATGAGAACGCACAGAAGATTGATGCAGATACAAAGTTGTTTTCAGGGAGAATTAGAGAAAAGCAGGGGAAAAGGAAAGAATGGGTTCTGTAAAAAGGATTCAACCAGCTGGACCACCACCCACCCCGGGGAAAGGCCAGACCTGGCATGATGATCTCTGGGAAGCCCAGCTTCCTGGCCACCACAGTGGTCCTGTCCACCAGGTGTGGGTAGTCCTTGCGGATCTGAATGATGTCGCCCACAAGCATCTTCATGGTCACCCAGAGGCCTGGAAGGGAAGGCTCACTGTGAACAGCCAGCTTCCTCACGGTATTCCCTCAGTCTCCCTCCTGCCTGCTCCCCTTGGTCTCATTCTGAAGGGGGGGCACCAGCAGCAGACATCTGGAGCCAGACTTCTCGGGGTACAAATCCCACCAGTTACTTCTAGCGGTGTCCGCCCGGCCCTTGTAAAGTAGGGGTGACACTGTTTATCTCACAGAGCTGTGAAAGGGACAAGACCAAATGAGGCAGCATATGAAAGTGCCTGCCATAAAGGAGAGAGTCGGAATCCGGGAGTTCCTCTCTTGGTTTGGGCAGCTGGACATGCCTCCCAGGTTCAGGAGATGGGCCTTCCATTTCTATAGACCCCACGCTCCCATTCTTTGCAACGGTCTGTCTGGAAGGAAGGCTGGCTTTCCCTGGGTTCAGACTTCTGATCTGTTTGTTGAAAAATCACGGGCCTCCAAGCCAGAGTCAGGCCAGTCCACTGGGCGAATTGGCACAGTACCTACCTTGCCCTCCGCTGTCTCCCTTGAAGGCTGTGACTTTGCCCAACAGATTGTGCAGGAAGTCATTCTCAGCTGTTACCCTGGAAAGGAAATGAGAGCACAAAATGCTCACAGGATGCCCTCATGTGGCTTCCAACTTGTGGTTTCATGCGCTCCAGAAAGTCACCCAGACCCGCCCTGTACCATAGGTGTGAAGTGAGCCAGCCTATGCCACCTTAGAGAGCACATATGTCATCCAGAAGCTACGTGGCTCTGAGATCTTGGCATCCGAATAAATGCCACCAGGAGAGGCCACTTTCTATTCCCAGGTAAGGCTCTTAAGAAGGAAGGATTCCCAAGCCCTTAAAAGGAATATCTGCCCAGCAAGGTGGCAAAGACTTCACTTCTCCTGCTAAGTCCTAATCACTCGCCTTAACCAGAGTCACTGACCCTGCTCCCTGTTACCAAACACCATTCTTCTGGGCCCGTCCTTGGAGTAAGAGAGTAAGGACAACATTCTCAAACTGCGAGTCTCATAGATGCCATGAGAGCAGGGGAAGGACACTGACCTTCCTCACAACCCCTCTCTCCAGGCGTGGACCTTTCTACCCGTGAGAACCAGGTTGGGGCTCCCTGTTATACGCAGTGACATGCTGCCGCTTCACAGTTGTGGGGTTCCTGCCATACTTAACAACCAATGCCTTCACCCTTGGCCGACGGCCTGTTTCACTCCCCATCCCAGCTGGCGCCATGACGACCGGGCCCCGTCTATCTGGGTCACCCCTCCAACCCATGCTTACCACGGTGGCCAGCCCTCTGCCGGCCTCCAATCAAAGTTTGCTGAATAAATACCATTTGATAAATGAATGGGTGAAAAGCTGGTTAGTTTCAAGGGCCCTGGCCCTGAGACTATCGTTCTCATCCTGCCCTGCTTTGGAGAGGCCCCACCTGGACATCAGCATCTCAGAGAGCTGGTCCACCCTGCTCTCCAGTGGCCCTCAGTGAGACAGGGCGTGGTTTTAGGGGATGGGAAGACATGGAGAATCTCTCACGGGTGAAAAGGAATGAAGTGCTGCTTTTCTTCGTCACTCTCCACTTTGCCCTTGATGATGTCTGTTATATCCATAACTAGAAGAAGAAGAGAAATAAGGAGTTTAAGTCCTCCTGCTCCCGGGAAGGGATGACAATGAGATGAGACTGTAGGGCAGACAGCTGGGTTGGGAAAGTCGAGGAGGGCCAGCAAGCCAGCATCGGACAATACCCAGACCCTGGCGTGTTCATAGCATGCTGCCCCAGCTGCACCTCTGGGCAAAGTGGGCTGGGGGTCAGCAGGCCATGGGGCCCTCCGACAGAGAGTGGTTTAGCAGAAGCCAAGACGGAGGAGTCAGGGTGGTGACTAAGGAATTAAGCAATTCGTTTTGGAGTTGACACATGTGTATTGCGCACCTACTGCGCCTACAAACCCTGAGAGAGGTGACTCGCTGTGGGATCTGAGGAGCCAATGAAATCTACTCACTTTTCATAAACATGCTCATATGCCCAGACACAGGACTGTAGGAACCCTGCAATTCCAGAGGGATCCTGGATCCTCAGAAACTTCTCCTTAAATCAGCCACTAAAGGCCCATAAAACCAAGGTGAAGATCTCCAGCCTTAGAGCAAGGATCTAGAGATGATGAGGGGGAGGGTAGGGGGGCACTGAAAAAAGCTGGTCAAGTAGAGTCAAAACCCTCATAACATGATGTATCTCAAATACTCCAGGCCCTGGTCAGGGAGCTGCTAAAATGGTTTGAGTAATAATCAACCAGTGACTAACTAACTCTAGCTCAGGAGGGGAGTTAGGGAGTCGAGAGAAGGAGAAATCGCCATCGGGACCTGACCGACATCTATTCTCACCGTCTAATGGACATCCCTCGCCCATTCTCAAGGAGTGTGGTTTGGGTGCAGCAATCTTCCCCTGGCTCCAGAGGTGTTCACAGGACCTGGGTGATCACAGGACCATACTTCCCCCCTCCCTCCCCCCTACCCTCGGCCAGAGTAAGTGCTCTGGGGATGACCACATGACTATATTTAAGTTCCTGGGGTCTCTGCTGAAACTAATAGGAAAGAGCTGCCTATTTCCCCTGGATTGCTAGGCCAGTCAGATGCAAGCTTGGAAAAGCCAGCCAATATTCTGCCTACTAATTGGAAAACCCTCTTCAGAATCAGAGGACATAGGATCTGGGAGATAGAGAGATGTAAGTGCACTTGAGTTCCTGGATCCAGCCATGCCTGAAGCAATCACTCTCTGAATCTTTCAGTTCTACCAGATTGCTGTCATTTGAAACCCAGAGAGATCAGACTGCAGCTGAGAGAGAGAGACCTGTTTTGAAGTAAGGCTGATGAACCCTCATTGTCTTAATGGGAGTGCCACTGAGTCAGAGTTGCCCCTCATACAGACTCAGGGCATCTCAACGCAGATCATGGACCAACCAGATCCAAGTCTCTCATTACTCAGATAATGAAACTCAGGCCCCAGGGAAAATGCTTGCCCGCTATCACCTAGCTAGCTAGCAACGATGCCAAGTTAAAAAAAAAAAAGGCAGCGTAGTATAAGCTGACCTCTTCCAGCCCACCACTTTGCAAGCAATGTGGGGGCTCGCTGAGAGCCAGCTGGCTTGTGACCGCAGAAGACCAGAGTGTTCTGAAGTGCGGAACCCGGAACACTGGGTTTGGATACGGTCCACAGGGATTACAAACAGCACATGACTAGAAACTTATATTTTAATAAAACAATAGCATACCCAACTGCTGTTTCCACAGGCACTTAAATTCTTTCAAGAAAAAAATGTCTTAGTTTAAAGAAAGTGTGTCAATTAAAAGGAAATATATTAGGTAGATAACAGTCCAAGTGATGGTCAAATATAACACAAACCATAAACAAGAATGGGACAAGGCTACTGAAGCCTAGGCGACCGCGAGAGACTGAAGGTGTGGAAAAAGATGGAAAACTGACATAAGCCTCAAGCAGCCTCACCGGGTCAAGCCAACCCTCCAGATGTCCACTTCCATCTGCAACTCAGATGTGTGGTGGGTGATTCATTCTGTGTAACCTCATTTCCAGCCCTGAGCATTTCTTAAAAACTGATTTCCTCATCGCCACAAGAGCCCGCTCATATTGCCCTTCCATTCTCTCCGTGCCGGGGAGCCAGGGTGCCCAGTGCCCAGGCTGCGCCCTGTTCCCAGTGCTCTGCTCCAGACACGGGAGTCCCGTTATTCACTGCCTCCATCATAAATCTGGACGTAGTCACCAATTATTTTGATTTAGCTACCGAAAATGTAGGCATCAGGGAATGTATGGCATAAATTTTGCGGGGGCAGCGAGGAGGAGAGGGAAAGAAATCCTCTTTAAAATGCAGACACATAAAATGTGCAGTCCAGTACAAGTTAATGGTGTGTTGCGTGCCGTTACCTGCCACCCCGAAGGGCCGCCTCAGTCCCTGCGTGCACTTCTTGGTGTTGGTGTCCTTGAGGTCCATCTTCCCAACTCGGACTATTTGACAAATCAGGTAGATTTTATCCCTGTTGAGGTCTTTGTTTCCGAGATCCTATAGGGAAGGAAAAGGACAGTTACATATCAAGTGTCTAATGGAAAACACTACAAAAGGACACCGAGTAACAGCAAGGTCTGGAGGAAGTGCTTAGTGCTCAGCGCACATGGATCAACCACACGCAGGTTGGTCCTGGGGAAGCGAGAACACCAAGCTCCCACACCCACTTCACGGACGAGAATGGTGAGTGTCGGGAAGGGAACTGGACCACAGGGCTCTTGGTGTCTAGTCCTGATGCTTCCACTTCAACCCGACAGAACAGGACAGAGGCACAATAGCTGTTAACCAGGCAGGATTCCACGCGTGCCAGCTGATGGACCCCCCAACACAGCCTTTGCTGCTAATGACTCCGTCCGCTTCGTCACAGCTCAGCACCTCTCAAGGAACAGGCCAAAGAGGGAAAGATCCTAAGTTCCCATTTACTGAGCACCTCATGTATGTGTATCACTCAGGGTCAGGTTATTGTGGCACCAAACAATCCCAGTATCTCAGAGCCTATAACCAAGAGAAGTTTCCTCTGGCTGAGGCTACTGGTCCCATGCGGAGTGGGCAGTGGCTCCACTCTGCTCACCCCTTACTCTGGGCCCCTGGCTACACACGGGTGCTTTCACTCGGGAAACATGGCAAACCACTTAATGGTACTTAAAGCTTCCACTCACAAGAGATACATACCACCTTGGCTTATATTTCACTGACCAAGGCAACATGTGTGAGCTGGTCAACTCCAAGGGGAATAGGCCATTGTACTCCCTCTCGGCCCAGAAGGACACTGAAACTGGTCATGTCTCAATCACTTGCTAAATGTCTCATGTCATTGTCTTACTTGATCCCTGCCAGAAGCAGATACTACTACTACATTTCCATTTTATAGATAGCAAAACTGAGACACAAAGAAGATAGGGAGTTTCCCCCAAGGCCATGCCCTTAGTCCTTGCAGACACGGTCCAGTCACTCGGACACCAAAGTCGATAAGCCCAACTGTCACAAAACATCTTTCTCACTGTCAGAAAGACATGCAGGAGGAAAGCCCACGGGGACCACCTCAGCACCTGACTGTCCTGTTCCGGGACCCCCTTCCAGTTGGAGTCAGGTGCAGAAGGAACATCTAGGCATGTTGTTGGCATCAGAGCAGAGAACCCTGGGCATGGCCTCGCTAGGACGTAGCAGCCTCTCGTCCGAGCTAGTCCTCATGCAGGCATACCCACTGGGTGCAGCCTGTCAACCCACATCGGAGCCAGGGCTCAGGCAAAGCAGCCTTTCCCTGAGGCTGGTGTGGGCAGAAAAGGAAGGAAGGGTGCAGTGTCTCTGGGAACGACACATGACCCCAACATGGTCCACACTTTCCCGCTTGGAGGCTGCAGCAGTTAAATTTTTGCATCATCTTGGCTAGGCTATGGTGCCTAGTTGCTAGGTCCCACACTAGTCTAAATGTTGCTGAGAAGGTGTTTTTTAGGTCTAATGAGCCTCTAGTCAGCTGACTTTAGGTAAAAAAGTTTGCCTTCCATAATGGAGGTGGGCTTCATCTAATCGGTTGAAGCCCTTAAGGACAAAAAAGTGACATTTCCCAGACAAGGAAGAATTCTGCCTCCAAGCTGTAGCATAGAAATCCTGCTTGAGTCTCCAGCCTTACAGATTTCAAACTTGCCAGCCCCCATAATCACATGAGCCCAATCCTTAAACTAAATCTATCCACCCACCTATCCCATTGGTTCGGTTTCTCCGGAGAATGCTGGCGGATACAAGGGCTCTCCTCTCACGAGCCGGAGAAATGGATGTCTGCTTTCCCACTCTCCAAAGCCTCTAGGCTGGGCGTGGAGGGAGGGAAGGCAGGGAAGGAGGGCACTTTCAGATCAAGGAAGGCTCTCCACTCATATGCATTCCCTGCCTCACCCCACAGGCAATTGTGTTTGAGGTCCCAATTATCTCACATCCAGAAGGCTGGACCACCTCTTCCCTGGCCTGGCTGATACCTCCCTCCACTCCACCCTGAAATCCCCTACCAGCCGGTCTTTAGAAGCCACGTTCATTATTTCATTTCTCTCCCCCCAACAATGTTAATAGCTCCTTATTTCCTACCCTATTAGGGCTAATCTTCCCAGGCTGACGTGAAAAGTCCTAGACATAATGTATTTCCAGCTGTCCTATCCAACTGATTCCCCACTATTCTCTGCATGCAAGTACTCTATTTTTGTCACAAAGATTTCTTTTGTGCTCACTTTCAACTCTGGATCTTTCTTCCTAAGCCCCCTGGTCCACACCTCCGCCTCAAACGCTTGCCGCTTATTCCTCTATGTAGCCAAAGCCTTCCCATCCTTAACAGCTCAAGTCTTGCTTCCTTTCGACCTTCATCCCTAATTACTTCTCTGCTTCCCTTAGGATTTTTCACAGTTTTGAACTGGTACCTTTCAGAGGCTATCCATAGCCACAGGGGCCCTGGCACCTGGAAGGTTTCTTCCTTGATGTCATGGGCTAATTTATGCCACCACCTCAAATTCCTATGTTGCGGTCCTCATCTCCCAGTACCCAGAACATGGCTGTATTTGGAAAAAGGTGATTAATTCATCCCAATAAATTTAATTTTAAAAATCAGTCCTTAAAAAAAAAAGGTGATGAAGCTAATATGATGTCATTAGGGTAGGCCCTAATCTGATCTGTCTTTGTAAGAAGAGGAGATGACGACACAGACACACAGAAGGAAGATCATAGGAAGACGCAGGGGGGTAGGTGGCTGTTGGCAAGCCACGGAGAGAGGCCTCCAAAGGAACCAACCCTGCAGACACCTTGATCTTGGACTTCCAGGCTCCAGAACTGTGGGAAAATAAGTTTCTGTTATTTAAGCCATCCTATCTGTGGTACTTTGTAATGGCAGCCCTAACAACTAACACACTAGATAAACCTAGAAGGTTCCTAGGTAAATCCCCATTCCACCCCTCTTCTCCTTGCTCAAAGGAAGACATGAGATCTCTAGGAGCTAGCTCACCAGGGACTCTTGGCCCTACAGAATCTAGGCATGTAAGTGCAACAGAAGAGCTGAGCACAGGTTATCCTCCAAAGGGTGTGTGAACAGGCCGCCCTCTCTCAGGACCGTGTTCCCATCGGTGGGGTCTCCCAGTCAGGTTACTTTGGCTTTAATAACTCAGATGTGTTGGGAAAGCTGAGGCAGGGCAGTGGAACTTAAAGCCCATGTCACCTGATTTAATAACTCATTAGCACTCCTATTATTGCTTAGCCTCATTACCCATGTGTTGGCCGTGGCCCCAAAACCGGGCAAGGTCTTGGGGAACCTCATGGTATAGGCTGCTCTTCTCCTACGGAGCCAGGGGTGGGGGTGAATACTTGTAAAGCAGACAGAGGGGAAGTCCACCATCAGCCCAACCCACACACCCATGTGCCAGCTCCTCCGGCTCTGCCCCGGAAGAGGAAACTAGAAAGAGCTAACATCCAAAGATGAGACAAATAAGGCCAGCAAGGCACACGCCTGCCAAGTCTTATCTCATCTCTAACTTAAAGATTACCTCAGCGCCCAGCTGAAAGTGAGTCCCAGTCAAACACCATCACATCACCCTGTTTTCATTATCTACATTGCATAGAGTGCCTTCCGACATTTCTCTCGTTTATTAATTGATTTACTTATGTGCTGAACCACCGCCATCACGCCATGAGAGCAGGGGCCTATCAGCTTCCTCAGTGCTGTATCCCCAGCAACTGGCTCCACGCTTACACACAGCAGACACTCACTGACTAGCCCTTGAATCAATAAGGCTAGAGCACCATGACCTTCCTTGCCCCAAAATGAAGACTCCCATCATTTCCAGAGAGAGAAGTGTCAGTCATTTGAACCAGAACAAAGCTCTCAAGTTCATTTGCTGTGGGAAGAAGAGCGGGGGGCACAGGCAGAATTCCATGAAGGCAGGATCCCATTAATACTGAATGACACAAATTTACCGATGCCCTTTCCTGTGTGTTTACATCGTGAGTTGGTTCTCGTGCAAAATGAACCACTGATTGATTCCCTGTCTCTCTCCCTCTCGTGAAACATCTGTCTCCTGATTTAATCAGGAAGCCCCATGGGACTCTCCTATTTACCAAGAAAATAAAGAGGCTCCTCCTTCTAACTAATAACAGATAAACAGGATTGAGACACATTTATGTAAGCCAAGAAAATTTTTGTCTAAGCAATTAGGACATATGATCTTATTCCGCTGGCCCATATTTTAGGAAATGACAAACAAAATAAATCAGCGGCACGCCTATCTAATTGTGACATGAGCACTGCATTTAATGGGCTGGAACAGAAAATTATTGTAGAGCAAGGTGGGTTAATCTAGCATGTCGGACACTGCTGGATCCGACTCATCGGTATGGTCAATGCCCAATCCCTCCCTGGATCCTCCTCAGTCATTTCCCTTGCTAACTAACACCGGCGACGCAGTAAAAAATCTCAGAAATGCTCTTCTCCCCAAAGGAGCTTGAAGACAATACCAATGTCCTCAGGTGTTTTAAGGTCACACCCTTAATACAACCTTGTGGAAACAGGACAAGAGAGGGAACTCTGCAGAAAACAACCCTCATCTCCTTTCCATTCTTTCTCCTTTCAAACATAAATTATCCAAATAACAGCTAATTCCAACATGTCTGTGTATGTCTTGCCCAGCGAGTACTGGTATTTAGGAGGATGACCTGTAACATCTTTAGTCATCTGTGACTGAATTATGTTCAGAATATCCACCTTACCAAGGCAGCCAATGTTCTAGGAAGGAGTTTTTTTCCCCTCTGATATATGTGAGAGGGGTCTTTAGGTCTGAATCAGATAAACGACCTCAGGTTAACCATGAATTAACCGGAAAATCAGCAATAGCTACTGCACCCAGTTCACATAGATGATGGCTGGAAGAGGTGTGTGCTTGTTGACATAGCGCTCTGCACGTGCTCTCCGTGTGCAGGTGAGTGAGAAACAGGGAGGGAAGGAAGGAGGAAGAGGAGACACAGAAGATCCATCTTCCCAGCAGCTTCCCCCGGACACACAATGCCCTTCACCAGCTCGGAAGCTCTGCAGACCCAGCCTCACTGCCAAGATCACGTCCCTGTGAGCATGGCACGTGGTGAGCAGAAGCGGTGTGCACCCACCGTGAAGACCACCTTCAGGTTGTTGAGCATCTCGATCTCCTTTGGGAAGCCCCTGCTGCCCCATCGCACCAGGTAGTTCTCACTGCAGGAAGAGAAGGGCAACCCGTTACTGCCAGGGGCTCAACACTCATTCAGTCAAAATATCCACCGAGCCACTACTGTGTGCCCCACACCCTGCTGGCTGCTGGGGACACAGTGATGTTTGAGACAGACGCAGTCCCTCTCTCCAAAAGATCACAGTCCCATCAGGGAGACAGACGTTAGACTAGCAGGGGCAGAGAATCACTAATGTGTGTGTTCTCAACCTCTTTCCCTCCCTCACCCACTAAGCACGTTCTGGTCCAGCTGCCTAACATTTTAGAAAAGCAGCAGCATTCTCTGTGAGGTTACTGAGGGGCGGAAATGAGGAGGATGGGTCTTAGTACAATTTGCTGCACACTAAGAATGTGTTTGTTCTGTGTCACACTTCAGCTGTTTGCACTGAATAAATTTTCCTTTTCCCACTGCACCCCCCAAATGTATTCGCCCCCTGATCCCACTCCCTGTTGAGACTGAGTAAAGATTTGGATTATTTTAAATTGTCCCTTGGATGTCGGACTGGTTCCCTGAATGGAATATCGCACTCTGATGGGACATAGAGGGTCTTAGCCATGATCTGAGATGCACTCAAGTAACCATTTAAATGGAGTTGTAACAACCATTTACAGGCAATTGTGCTATAAAAGTTCAGGATGCTGGGAGAATGTGTATCAGGAAAGCCTGGCCTAGTCTGGGTAGCCCGGGAAGTCTTTGTTGAGAACATGACATGGAAATAAAGTTGGTCGAGAAAAGAATTGGAAAGGGAAATGTTTTGGGTAAAGCAAACGTGAACACAAATGCCCTGGGGCAGGAATGAGCCTTACCCATCTAAAAATCGGATCCCACAGGAAATTGGTAAGGCAAAATCAGACGGAGAGGCTAGACCATGCAGGCCTTGAAGGCCACTCAAGAATCCTGAAACCCGCCTGACGGTTTTATGAGAGGCAGCCACATGGTTCTGACACGTGATCATTAATCATTTCACATCTTCAAGCAAACCGTCCACCCCCCTGTACGGTCCACACTGGTCCGCCTCGCCGTGCTGAGAAGACAGAGTCTCGCACTTACTTTAACTCAGGAGAAGCTTTAGTACAGTTTGCCGAGTTAAGTCATTGCGGTTTTCACGCCATCCAGGAGCATAGAGTTGCTACTAAATAAATACCCGTTATCCTGAATTAGGCAAAAGCAAACTAAAGCTCAAAAGCCCAGTCACCCCAAGAGGCATAATGAGAATTTAGCAAAGTTAAGGGTGGCTGCTTTCTTTTCAACGATTTATCCTGCCTGACTTGTTGCTCCTCTCTCTCCACTCACCCCCGGAAGATTAATGAGAGCAATCTCGGCAAAGTTCACGGGGGAAATGGAACTGATAAATAAACACAACTCCAAATGAACCGATGGTTAAGGCTCAATCAAGCTAAATCCACCGTTTTTCTCAGTAAGATTTTTTTTAAAAATTAGTGAAGTTTGCAGCAAACTAACCAGGAAGGCCCATTCCCTATCTCCGCCCCGCCCCCCAATTTTTAAATGATTTCTCATTGGTTATTTCTGAACTGTCATGGTGAAATACATGGGTATTTCCCAGGACCTTTCATTACCTGTAGCAAGTCCCATGGAGAACCACCCTGCTAGATCGAAACAGCAGGCCCAGCAATTTTCTTGTAGGGGAAATAGAATCATAAATAAGAAAAGCAATTTAGAGGGCTGCGCTGGCCCTATCCATCCTAGCCCAGGGAGACCCAAGCGGTAAATATGGAAGGGCCACCTGGCACGGAGACAGGTGAGACCTTCTCCTGACTCCCTCCTCAGAGAGAGGGTGAGGGCCACTCCAGCTCCTCCTCACCCTCTTTTTAGACATTAGCCTTGCCACTGGCCCAATGCCTGATCTGCTGCTTTTTTTTTTTTTCCGGTCCTACAAAAATTTACCTTAAATCTCCCAAACCAGGCCTCTTCACACACCCACTGGAATCTGGCCATGACGCGTCCCAACACTGAAAGGCCAATCTCGGCCAAATTCTCCCCAACCTACATCCAGGCCTCACTGAAGATGCTTTAACTGGCCGGTGGCTCCTGGTGTGCCGGCCCTGATGAGGGCAGACAGGCGTGGAGAAGGTGGGTTTCTTAGGGAAAGGGCAGAGTCGGGCTGACAGAGGGAGGCCTTCCAAGCTCCGCTGCACGATTCTGTATCATTGCTTCTGTTCCTCTTTCTTCGTTTCTTACCTTTCTGGCTTCTGTCCCTTTTGTCCTCCTCATCCCTCACTCTCCGGGGGGCTTCCCTGTGTCTCTGGCATTCTCCCAGGCATCTCTCAGGCATGCCCCATCGAGCACATCATCAGTGTGACACAGCACGGAACAGAGCTGCCATCTCACTGATCCATGGCCTCTCTCCCCAGAGCTGCCTCAGGCCATCCGTCATTGACATGGGCCAGGCACCCTCGCTAATTCAGCCATGAGGAGTCCTCATATTTTCTAAGAGGCGTGGTGGGGTCCTAGTAGTGCTTTCAGGATCTTTGTCACAGGTCTGCTGGGAGAAGCCGACAGGACGGCAAGGAGACTGACATGTAGACCATTTCAAGGTGGGTTCTAAGGAGCAGGAACACTCGTGTGCGGTGTCCACGGAGGCCTGGCCAGGGGAGCTGGGCTGGCTCTCATGAGGGATTTAGGTTTGCTATAAAGAATAACTTTCCATCACAACAGTGCTGTAACCCTGGTGAGAACCACTGAGAACATCTGGTATTACTCTTAGGGGCAAGTGCCTTGGTGACAGACTGAAGTGGGCACTTCCTAGTCTCTGGAGCCAGATGGACCAGGGTAGAAATCTCATCTCTGTCATTTATAAAAACGTGTGACTTTGGGAAAGTCACGTGACTTCCTCAAGCCTCATGTTCTCACCAAATGGCACAGAGTAATGAGGATCACATGAGATCACGTGCAGTCCCCAGTTCAGACTTCTCAGAGGGCTGGCCTTCCGTGTCTCACAACGGTCTCCAAGAGAGCTGTCACTCTCCAAAGCACCACATCACTAGGCACCGTACGTGACCTCATTTAACCATCATCACATCCGAGCTAGAAAGACATCATTCTCTCCATAAAAGATGACAACCGGGCTCTAGCGCTAGTTTAATGCGTTACCAGGATCTCAAATATAGGACCGTGTGTTGGCCCCAAACCCTACTGGAGGGAATAGGTAGTGGTCCCCCGGGAAGAAGGATGGTCTGAGCCACAAGCAGAGGCCAGGGGGACAGCAGTGGGGGCCAGAGGCGTGCCAAAGTCTCCCCCTGGAGATTCCCAAAGGTGTTTTCCCATCCTTGAGCTGAGCCACCCAGAAGTTCCCTCACTTCCTCAGTTCTCAAGAACAACTAATTAAAGCACTAATAATCATAGCCACTCCCACTTGGAGCACAGGTAGCGTTTGCCAGGTCCTGTGCTTCTTGTGGTTTTTCTCATTAAGCACTTAAAAGAAAAGACCGTGTGAGGTTGGCATTTACATCTGGCACAGGGAAAATTCAGAATTAAGAAAAATTAATAACCCGTCCAAGATTGAGAAAGAATAAATGAGGCCCGGAAGTGAACCCAGGGCCCACACTCTTAGACCATCGCTACCAAGGAGAATACAGAGTTTCCACCGTTTGTTTCTCAATTCCCACTCTAAAAAGTAGTGACTTTTATTCTGTCCAATGCTGCCTCTCTGCATCTTATTATTTCTGGTTGTTTTTCAGCAATCAAAACTATTTACAAAATGCTGTAACCGTAAGCCCACTCTGGGGAACAACTGCCGGTAATACTTCCACCCCCACAAAGAAGGTATGTCATATTCTCAGTTAGGCTCAGTGCCGCCTCGGGGCGGGAATCTCGCCACAAGCGACGATGGAAAGAAAAGATGCTCTCTGTCGCGCCAGCGCCAACCTCCCACACGCAGAGAAGTCGGGCCATCCCGACCACACCCACCTTATGACGGTTTGCTTGTTGGGGTCATAGAGAGACATGAAGAGCTCAGCGTCCTCCCCAATTCTGCACACAAAGTTTCTCACAAAGACGTAGAGGCTGTGCGTAGGGGACGAGGAGACCCGGGAATACATCCCGTAATCTGGCTGGTCTTTCGACTGAGAGGTGGAAGGAAGGAGAGAAGACAGAAAAAATTAACCCAGCAGCATACGGGACAACGGAAAGATACTGAGAATCACGTCGGTTTTTAGCCTGAAGATTTCTCCGTCATCCCCGGCTCTACCACCGAACGTTTCTGCATCCGAGGCCAAGTCACGTGGACTCTCTTGGCCTCGATTTTCACATCTTGGTTTTCCACCAGTCTTCCCCATAAAGTCAGTGTCATAAAAAGCAAAAACTATAATAAAAGAAAAGAATTGCTGAAATAAACTTCATCAAAACTAAAACCTCTTTGCTTTTGGAAAGACACATTTAAGAAATGAAAAGGCCAGGCACAAAGAAGACATATTTGTAAAATATATATCTGATGAAGATTTGTATCCAGAGTAAATAAAAAAATTCTTATGACTCAAGAACAAGAAAACCAGCCCAATTAAAACGGGCAAAATATTTGAACAGAACTTCACAAAGAAAGATACAAATAATGATGGCCAGTAAGCACATAAAGTGATTCTCAACATCACTAGTCACCCAGGGAACTCCAAATTAAACCGTATTAAACTGTAATGAGACACCATTACACAATTATCAGAATGGCTGAAGTTAAAAGACCGACAATACCAAGTGTTAGCGAGGAAGTAGAGCAGCTGGAATGCTCATATACTGCTCATACATTGCAAAATTGTACAGCCCTCTTGGGAAATGGTATGGAAGCATCTTAGAAAGTTGAACATACACTTTGCATATGACCCAGCAACCTTACTGCTAGGTATGGCCCCAAAGGAATGAAAACATATGTCCACACAAAGATTTGTATGCAAAGGTTTGCAGCAGTGTTGGTTTTAATAGCCCCAAACTGGAAACAGCGCAAATGTCCAACAACTGGTCAGTAATATGACCCATCGACAACTGGTCAATGGCATAGCTATTGGCAATGAAAAGGAAAGAAACATTACTATATACAACAAATTAAACCTCAAAAATATCACACTGAGTAACAGCAGTCAAACAGAAAAACCATAAAATCCCATTTACATAAAACTCTACGAAGGGGCAAAAGTATAGTCACGAAAAGCAAATCAGAAGTTGGCTGGGCGTGGGGATGGGGAAGGGGACCAGCTGTAAAGGAGCTCAAAGAAACTTTCAGGGCAAGGGAACCATTCTGCATCTCAATCATGGTGTTTACCCAACCCTATATATTAATAAGATTCATTAGACTGTACTTATTCGAGAGTAAATTAATTTCATTGTGAGAAGCTTATATCTCAAGAAATCTAAAAATAAGCTTTCTTTCAAATATGCAGTGGTTAAAATTATTTTTTAAATTATGCATGGGATTACGTTAACTTTGAAAAGAGCGTGTTTCCTTAGAATCACCTGTTGGCTTCCTACCACACTTGGAATAACATCTTACCTCTTTTTCCGTGACTCCTCAGGCCCTGTAAGACTTGGCTTCTACGACCCACTTCTCCAGATTGTTGCCTGTACTCTCAGACTGCTCATCAGGCCTCATCCAAACCGGCCTTTCTACTCCTTAAACATTCGGAACTCAGTCCTACCTCAGGGCCTTTGCAACTGCTCTTCCCTCTGCATGGAGCACTTTGTCCCTAGACCTTCGGAGGTCTGATGCCCTCACATCATTCAAGTGTCATCTCAGATGTCACTCTTGAGACAGGCCTTTTTTCGGAGTGCCTTTTGAAACAGTTCCTGATTCGCCTTGATTCTCATAACCCTAGTTTACTGCCTTTTAGAAACTTATCACCACCTGAAACTAATTTCTCCATTTTCTTCTTTCTTTATGTTTTTACTATCTTTTTTCCTTTCTCTTCTCTGGAGTGTAAAAGCTGTTGTGAGAGCAGGAAACTTGCTGGCATTAAACTACCTGTGAAATGGATACAGAATGAATTACAGACCCGAGAACAAAAAGACAATAAAATGTGTGTGGTTACTGACCATCTCTGATCATAGGACAAATGTCCCTTTGAATAATATACAGTCTGGTTAATTAGCCTATGTAAGTTTATGGTGCGCTAAATGCCTGCCTCACTTGGCCAAAGCCTGCTTCACAAAGCTCACCATTTCTTCCTTGATACGCTCTGTGATTTTATCAGTTGCTTCCTCGTGTGCATGGAACAAGCTGATGACGCTGGTATTATCGGGATCCAAGATATTCCCATCTTCATCTCTGACAATCAGGTCGAGTTCAAGGATTCTGAAAAGCAAAACAGGAGGAGGGGATAAATCACGGAGGCTGGGGGCTGTAGGGCACCGGTGAGGCGTTTCTACCAGCAAGCCCTCCTGATTTCTGACAACTGCAGACTCCCACAGAACGGCTCTACACTGGTAGCCTTGCACACAGCGGGAGCACAACCTCTTTAGTAGAGACTGTGACAATGTGTGTTAAAACATGTTAATGTCTATTTCCCGAGATACTGAACCTACGGAGACACCTTACGCTTGGATGAGGATGTGTGGTGCAGCATTTTTTGCATCGGCCAAGTGTTGAGAAAGTGTCTATAAAAAGGGGAATGGGTAAATAATCTGTAATCTGGGATGGAATTTCATAGAGCAGGGTGTAAAAAATATAATATTGTTCTGATATGTTTAAATGATAGAGCTCAGGAGGAGAAAAACATGGACCAACTACGCATACGGTGTGTTTTACAGAAAACGAACCAGCCAAGCCAGATGTGTTACCTGGGTGCATGTACCTGAGTGACAAGCAGAGAGAAAAGTCTGGACAAAAAGCACCAAACAAATACTAGCGATAAGGGTACCTGCGAGGAAAGGTAGGGCCCTAGGACTGGCAGGGATGGAAGCAGGGGGTCAAAGGAGACATGTGACTAATCTCAATTTGTTTAATGTTTTTATATGATCTGATGTGATGTGACGTGATGTGACATAGAGAATAGAAATGCAGAGAAGGTATTCCTGTATTATTGATTCAATACCTGTTTGAACACACTGGGGAGGGGGGAATCTCAGATAAACTGATACTCTCCACAGCTTGTACTTCAGCCCTTTGACTTCCAGGCCACACGCTTTCCCCGCGGGTATCAGGTTGTTTCAACTGCGTGTGCCATGCTGTTCGGCCTCAATGATTACTAATAACAGCAAAGGCTCACACCACACCTTGCAATAAGCTCACACCTGTTAAATGTTTTCTGTGCATTAATGCATTTAACCTTTACAACAACCCTATGAGAGAGGTAATATTAATACTCCCATTTTACTAGTAAAGGAAGACCAAGGATATGGGAACTAATTAATTTGCTCAAGATCACACAGCTGAGTACAAGGGATACGACGCCCTAATCTGCACTCGTAACCTCTGCGGTATACTTGATAGATAGGAGGTGCTTAGGAGTAGTACTGGATTGAGGGGCCAGGGGTAGGTTTGCAGAGGCCTTTCATCTGAAGCTGATTTTGCCCTTGATGTTGAGAGAGAGGACCCCGGCTGTCCACACAAAGAGGGTAGGGGGAGGGAGCTGATGGAGATTCTAAGGAGGCCAACAGTGGTCCTGCTTAGGCACCGCTACCAAGTACCAGATGGAGGAAAGGTAGCAAAGACAAATGAAGGAGACATTTTCATCTCTTACTGGAGAATCAGATTGAGAGGCACATCTGAATGCAAACAGAAGGGGGCCGAGAGGCACCTGTTGGCCCACATTCATTAGGAAATTAACTTCCAACTACATAGGACTCATAATGTGGTGCAGTCACGCTGCAGAACAGGCCATGCTTGGGGGAATAAATGCATTCAACGAATGCCAAGCAGAGGCCCGCGTGGTCTGGGAAAAGATGGAGCATCGCTGAATCATAATTTAATGCCAAGGTCTCTCTAGCTCTTTCTCTTCAAAATTTATCCAAGTGGATTCAGGTCTAAAATGGATGAATAAAACATTCTCCCAGTGCTGAGACCACAGGAGTTGGAGGGGCCCTTTGAGGGTTCCTCCCCCACTTTTTGGGTGCCAGTCTCACTTGAAACTTGGGAGCGTCTGTAGCCAGGGGGCCGGGCAGTCAGGATTCCCACGCCCCAGCCTCTGGAGAGGCTGCCCCCACCGGGACAGCAGACCATTCACTTTGGAGATCTGACCATTTTGACATTTCCCCCTCAGAAGGGACCCCACTGCTCCCTTCTGTTCAAGAAAGTGGTAAAATGAACCCAAGATGAGGTTGGGGGAAGAAGCCCCCACATTATATATTTTTCTAATAATTTTTTTAACATACAGAAATGGCTTCTGGGGCTTCACACTGCCCTCTGGACAAATCCAAATTTCTCTACGTGGTGCTCAGACCCACAAGGTCCTGGCCCAGCTGCCTTCCTCTCTGGGTTCATGTTCACCTCTCAGCCCCTCCCACATTCTCATTCTCTCATTCATATTCTCTCTCTCTCTCTCTCTCTCTCTCTCTCTCTCTCTCTCTTTGTCTGCAATTCCTCATCTAGTAATTCCTGCTCGTCTTGGAGGGTTCAGAGGTGTCACCTCCCGCCCTGCCTCCCATGCCCAGCCTCCTTCATGCTTCCTTCTCTCAAGAAACGCAGGACTTCCTACTCAAACATCTGTTTCTTCTCTCTCACAAATCCAGGTAGTCCTCAGGAGGCAGCAGGATGCAGTGGTTAAGCACTTGAACCCAGGGGTCAAGCTTCCTGCTGCAAATCCTGGTGCTCCTTGGGCAAAATGACCCAATCACTCTGTAAGCCTCAGTTTCCTTCTTTGGGAAATAGGCACTGTCATGAGACTTAACTGAAGTAATACATTGGAAGCACTTAAAACTGTGCCTAGCAGACCAGCACCACCCAGTACGTTATTATTAGTTCTCCTTGCCGGCTTTCTGTCGTCGTGAAATACGAACCGAGGCTGCATTTTGTAAATGTCCGCGGGGCCACTTGGTGCTCAGCAAAATTTGGGGGTCTGCCTGCAGGAACGGAGTGAATGCAAAAGGAAATCGGCTGGTTCCGATCACACCTCCCAGACTCGGTTCCCCGTCAGGCTCCCCTGACTCTCACTGACAGGCCCGTGCTTCCCGACACCCTCCTCAGAGGCCTGGCCTTCCAACGTTCCAGAAGCGCCCACTGTACCCCAGGTCGGAACTCTGAGCCCCCAAGACAGCAGGCTGGCATTGATTTAAGGTGCCCAGATCTCCCTCAAGTCCAGTTAAAGTCATCAGGGAAGGGAGGCAAGAAGCAAGAGGTCCCTTCGCTCAGGGCTCCATCTTCCTGGACGTCTCTCACTTCCCCAAAGGGAACTCCCTGAAACTGAAAGCCCGGGGCTGGCCTGGGTGATGTTGCAGAGGTAGGGCTGACTTAGGGGGGGAGCTGTTTCTCTTCTTTTCCCATCAGCATCATTCATGCACTCTTGCCATTACCAATCCCCAGGCATGCAGATCCCGTTCCTGGCCCACAGAGAGCAGTTAGACAGTCGCCGTCTTAGAGGAGATCCCAGAACGGCAGGGGACACAGGCCATAAGGAGGCAATACCATTCAGGGTTCCCAGGGCCTGCAAGAGCCCCTAACCCAAGAAAGGCTTCCTGTGAGCGGAGACCATTTATTCCATCCTTGGTCCCTTTTCTCAGGAGCCTCATGAGGAAACAACATCTGAAGGTCACAGATGCCATCACTGCAAAGCAGCACAACTCCCTCAGTTCCCACGCGCCCAGCTGTGCTGCGCTCAGACGCCACCGCACCAATGGCAGTGGCAGCTGCACGGCGAACTCTCCCTGTCGCTTCGGGATGATGTGCAATCTAAGCAGATTTGGACATGCTTGATGGCCGCCGGCAGAGGAACCAGCAGGAGGACTGTGCCCCTGGGATGGGAAGCAGCTGCAAGCTGGACTATTGACTTTCCTCTTTGGATCTTCTTCCTAGTGCATGTGACAAAGACAAGAGAGCCTGGCTCCTGGGAAGTTTTCTTCTTAAGCATGTTGAATAGGCTCTTTCTACTTCCCCCTCAGGGAAGCTCCAGCCTTCTGACCCCCTTGGCAGTCTTCTGAACACGCCATGCTCCCCTCTCCCACTCCTACACTCTCTCTTTTTTCTTTTAGTCTACTTCACACCTCTTTCAAAAGGCAGCCTGGAGTCACCTCCTCCAGGAAGCCTTCCTTGGCTTCCTTTTCCAAGTCGAATTAAGAATATCTTGCTTCCTAAGCCATCAAACTTAGAACAAGACATATCCATAGTTTGTCTGTAGCTCCATCCCAACTGGACTGTGGTCCCTCAGTAGACAGGAAGTTTTGTATCGATAGCCTCAACACTTAGCAGAAAATCAGGCCAATCATAAATGCTCAACCAATGTTTGTTGCTGTAATGAACAGACAAGGGAGTGGGATGTTTGGAGGTTGTTCAAATAACCAGGAGGGAAGGGAAGCCTTTACAGCTCTCGAATGCTCTCCAAGCAGCATAGTGGTGAGGCCCATGGTCTCCAGAACCAGACAACCGGGATCGAAATTCTGGTTCTGGCATTTACTAGCTGTGTGACCCCAAACAAGTCACTTCACCTCTTTAAGAGCCTCAGTTTCATCATCTGAAAAAAACGGAGGACCATAAAACTGCATGGCCCATAGTGGTGTTATAAAAGTTAAATGAGACAATGCATGTAGAACCCTTAGCAGCAAGCCTGGTGCATAATAAGCCCAGATTAAATGTTAGTTAAAACATTATTACCGCTGCTATTATTATCAGTGGGTTGTGCTGTCTTGAAAAAATTGTTTCACGTTCTTGTTAACTTCACAGCATTCAAACTCCAATTTCTGCCAATCCCTTTAGAGGAACCGCGTTTGTAACTGTGCATGAGTTAGGCATGTGGCTTGGATAATTTAGGATGGGGAAGGGACATCAAATCTCACCCTGGGATTTAAGGGAGAGTTTTGCAAATGCAGGAACAAAATGACAACTAAGTCAAATGTGAGCCAGCATGACTGTGCTCCCCAGCCCCACGGAAGTAGGTTAAATAAGTGTCCTAAATCTCTCAGCTGGGGAGTAAGCACTGCAGAAGCAAGCCTTCTCTCCGCCTGCATGCCCCTGGGTCCCAGGGGGGTGATCACAAAGGCACACAAGCGCGGCCTTGGTAACAGCCTTTTCCCAAATAGAGAGTGGCAAAGTCACATCTAAAAATGAAACCAAGCTTCTCCGGAGGGAGAAAGGGAAGAAGGGGGTGGGGGATGGGAGGAAAGCATCTTTTCAGAGGGAAGAGCATTTACTTGTTGCCATAGTCGATTCTGGATGTGACTTTCTGCTTCAGTTCCTTCAGCTCATCCTTGGGCAGAGTTCCTGAGAGGAGCTGAGACCGCCACTCCATCAGGTCGTACATCATGGACTGCACCTGGAGGAAGCGCTCCTTTTTGCTGGCCTAGGAGACAGGAAACAATCCCCAATCACCTGTGTCAAAGATGCTTGGGCATCAGTTTTGCAAATTGTGCCCAAATCAGGCGAGCACGTTGGGGGCCATGGCTGCACATTCTTCCCAGCTCCTACCCAGCTACGAAAGGATTAGGTGGCAGTCTTATCACTGACATACCTCTCGCTCTGTCCCCTGGGCCACAAGGGTTTCCCAAAAGCAAAGGTAATAGTCCCAATCACTTCTTGGTTAAAGAACGGGTGATTTCTGACTCTTATCCAAAAAGATACTTGAGCAGAAATACCATGGACATCTGCTGTGAAGGGGAGCAGATTTTTGCTACCCCAAAATATGTCTCTTGAGCATGAGGATTATTTTGAGCTAAAGGCAATCAAAAGCCAACAGACTCAGGAAAAGTTCTTTACCTCCCCCTCAACTGCCTAAATTTACATTGGACAGAGAGCCGGTACCAGGAAGAGAGCTGTTACCAGATATGCCTTTTTACCTAAGAAACTTACCTGCAGAAGCAGGCAAACTGTTTCCTAACCACCTCCTCTGCCTTCCTGTGACTGTGCTTCCTCCCCTTTGTATTCCCAGGCCCTTACCCCTTTCCTTAGCTCAGGATGTGTTATAAGCCTCAATTACCTGGCTGTCTTTTGAGTCTCATGTCTTTGGGTCTCCCCTAGGCATGAAATTAAATTTGTTTTTCCTCCTATTAAGCTGCCTTCTATCAATTTAATTACTACACCAGTCAAAGAACCTAAAAGAGAAATCTTGCAGAGTCAAGCCCTTAAACTTACGTATGGACCCTGACGCTACCTCTGGGTAGTCAGTGAATTGAATTGTGGGGCATCCAGCTGGTATCAGAGAATCAGATATTTGTTGCTAGAATGAAATAGCTTGCTATATAGTTCCTCATGGAAATTATTCAAATTTACTAAAAAGGGAGCTGATTTAGGTATTAAGTAAATATTACATAGATGGTACGTAGAGAAGGCAAAAATCAAGGTGATACTGGAATATTGGAAGTTCGAGGATCTCTTTACTAGGGTAAAGGGCATGAATGGGCTTGCTGTCAAAGACGTCTTAAGGGGAAACGCCAAGCTTCCGTGGTGCATGTGTGTGCGATGTTTTAAAAAGGGTAGTGGAGGGGAATAACTGACCACGTTAGCCTCAAGTCTACTGTTTTGCCCCCCAAACATTCCTAACAAGTTTTGGGGAAACCTAGGGAAATGGAGGTATCAATCGTCATGTATCAAGCAATATCCCCGCAGGAGTCAACATTTGGGACTGCAAGAGTCAGCCTACAGCGGCGTGCGTGCCACGGCAGGTGTGCATGGCACGGCACCAAGTACGCAGTGAGCCTGGGTTGGCAGTCTCACTCTCAGCTGAATGGTTTTCTTAGATGATTGCTTTCCCTGGAACTTTAGAAACATCAAAGGAAGATTTACAATGAGATTTACTTCAACAAAGGGGAAAACAGATGCAAAATGCACTCTTTGTTTTTCGGGGGTCAAAGCTTCCTCAGAGATCTGAGGACAACAGCCATTAGTTAATTAACAAATGAGAACAGTATTTCTGAAGGTGTTTTGTAAGCAGACCACAAAATCCAAATCCCCTGAGCTTATTAACAGGCGGAGCCCCAGGAACATGAGCTTTATGTCTGAACAGCTCTCCAGGCGATTCTTAAAAATACTCAATATGATCACGTTTGCACTAGGGTAAAACAGGATCACACTGGACCCCCATTTATTACGACTCTGTCACTGGCTCCCTGTGTGGCCTTGAGAAACTCGACTGACCTCTCTGGGCGTTGATGTCCTCCTATGCTTTGTTCTACTCTGTCAGCGAAGCTGCCTTGGCCTGCTCTGTTCAAGGCTCAATTCCAACTTTAAGCCAAATCAAAGACTGCAAAGAAGCTTCCATCCCAGGGAAGAGGGTTTTGAGTCTCACCACGTAGAGCTGTTTCCAGATGCTGCCCCATTCCCAAAGTGTCGTCGTCACTTCTTGTGCCAGAGGAATTTCTGCAGGAATGATGTTCTCGATATTTCTATTTAAGGTGGAAGAGAAAACGGTGTGAAATTGAGACCCAGATGCTAACAAGGCAAAATGCTGGAAAACTTGCACTCAGCGGCAGCTGCTTAGAGGGTCCTTGCTGTCCTCAGACTACACTGCCTCCAACAGCGACACCAACTACATTATGCAAATGCAAGGGACTTCCTTTTTAATGCCCTCCTTTACTGGGGTGGGCCCTTCAAGCTCATTATTCAGAATCAATCTAATTAGTACAGTTCAAAGGCAGTTGCCAATGAAGTTTGATTCTCCAAACTTACTAATGCCCGCTCAGAATCAGGTCAGAGCGAGAACTTTGGATTAGGGGAGGGAAAGGGTAAACACAAATCAACACTGGCAGGAAAGAGAGGGGTCACCTCTGCCGAGTCATGTTTTCAAAGCAGACAGGACAGAGACATCCCATGCAGCACTAAAGGGTCGAGTCTAGTGAAGAATGACAAATACCTTTTCTTTTCAATTGTCACTTCCTTGATACGGATAAAGGATTTAGGAAAAATGCCCTGTTGGAAATAAGATAACATAAAATAACTTAGCATAATATATATGACATAATGTAAAATACAACGGGGTGCCATATCCCTACAGAAATAACTGACCCCAGGTCTTCATGGTTTTCCCCAAAGCCACTGACTGGTGAAACTCTCAGACGGTAAAGGGATAATCCCGGAGTCAGGAGAGCAGGGGCTGGGCTCTAAACCCACCGGTTTAGGTCCAGTTCCCCTCCAGCTCTCCATCAGTTGTCCGAGGCCCTGCAATAGCCTTACATGTCAAAGGGTGCTCCAACCCCACGGTGGTCACTCATCTTGTCACATGGGCAAGAGAGGAGCACTGGAAAGACTCCCTGTAAGTGAGACAAGGCACTCTGCCTGGCCCCTCTCCTGCCCCATTCCGGGAAAGCAGCCACCCTTCACGGTCATGACCGACCGCTGGAAGGTCAGGTCCTGAAGCAACCGTATCCCTGGCTGCATGTGAACTAGTTTGATTTGAGACTCCTTTGTCCCTGGATTTATTTCATTGTTTTTTAGAGAGCAGAGTAGGACCACGCCACCCCATATATCATGTCAGGAAGGAAGGAAGACGCATCTAATATTATTTGCTCTCTCCATAAGCTTGGCTCAGTGAACGAGAAAAGTTTACCAGTTACTTGGAAATTCCTCCCTAAATTCAACCAACAGGCACACTAGGGACATCTAGCCGCTGCGCTCGATGCCGCGAGAGGTAAGGAGATAAGCAAAGCAGGTGCCTGCTCTCGTGGGGACAATGGCACAGTGTGGGGTTGAACAAGGGAACTCTCCCAGGGCAGGGACTGGCCCTGTCCTTTCTCTGTCATGTTGGAGACATAGGCGAGGGAATGATGAATGCCCAACCACTCTAAAGGAAAGCAGGAGAAGAGACGTTTCAAATAAAAGTGCACGGTACCATGGGGGCTCAAGGGAGGGAGAACTCAGATGTGACTGGCATCTCAGGAGAAGTTTCAGGAGAAGAGAGGCAGGTTGGCCTTAAAGAATGAGCGAAAGAGGGAGCTGAGGCCCAGTGAGCAGCAAGGGGTGGAGGTGGGGAAGCACAGGGCCCAAGGCAGGCGGGGTGGAGGGGGGAGGGACCAGTGTCCTGAGGAACAACACGTGATGACACCCAGGACTGTCCCACATAAGAACAAATGAGTCTTACCTGTAACATTTTGTGCTTTATGAGGTATCCCCTATACCAGTCTGCAAAAAGAAAACAAACAAACAGGTCTCGCATCTATTTTTACCTGTGTGCCGCTGGCTTTTTGCTGTTTTGGTACTTTTTGTTTTTATTTGTTTTTAACTAGCAGAGAAACTACTGTAAAATGCTTTAAACCTCAGATACAGATCAAAGTCTGGAGGCCCCTGGGCGCTGACAAGCTGTTGAATTGGTGGCCAACATCTCTAAAAAAAGCATCTAAAAATACAGAAATTTCTCATAAAAATGCAAATCTCCTCCTTTTCAAAAAACAAACAAACAAAAAAACAGGAGGTCCCCGAGGTGGTGGCCAGCGCCCCCCCCCCCCACTCCGCACCCCCATGGCCGTAGGTGGCTGGTGAAGGGGAAGGGCTGGTCCCATAGGACAGAGCAGGGGCCTCCAACTCACCAGCCTCTCACTTCTTCCCATCACCTGCCCGGGCCCTGTGTCTATGAGCACATTTCCAACCTCTGCCTTAAGGATGTAGAGAGGCTAAGGGAGTTTGGCAGACACCCTAAAATAATGCCCCAGTTCTAACAGCAGCAGCCGAGGTCTAAAATGTGCTTTGCAGAAGTTAATCATTACAAACAGGCAAGTTCAGGGATGGGTAAAATGACAGGAATTTTAAGAGATTCTCCTTTTTTGCAGGAATATCAAAAATGATACAACTACCACAAACCCAAATCACATGCAGTCCTTGGGACAAAACAAACCTCTCAGTGTAGCAAGTATTGATGACTATAATGAGTCCACCGGCCTTTGAAATGATTCAAGCACAGCCAAGAAGTGGCATTTGTCATCTCGGTAAATAAAAAGTGTCTGTCGGGAGCCTCATTAGCAAACCCTCATTACCAGGCTGACAGATTGGAGTTGAAATACGCCCTCCACAGGCATATGAGCAAGCCCCAAAACAATCAACCTAACATGCAAAGTCCCCCTTCCCGTCATGAGACAGCTTGAGGGGTCGGGTCCTGAAGGCAGTTCTCAAGCCACAGGGACCCACAGTGGCTCCTGCTTTGAGAGGCAGAAAGGGACAGAAAGGAGAAAAGGAGGGAGAGAGGGAAAACAGAAAGGAAGGGCCGCGGGCTGGAGAGCAAGGCGCTCGGGTTTGGAACGAAGCGCCGTTCTAAGCGCTCTTCGCATCTGAAGACTTGTAATCATCACGACAACCACATGAGACGGGAACTGTAATAATCATTTCATTGTTACAGAAGCGTGGTCTACCTGAGGCCCAGAGAAGTTAGGTGACTGGCCCAGGGCCACGCAGCTGGTGACAATGTCAGGTCTGGAACCTAAGCAGCCACCATGCTGCGCTTCCTGTTTAACGGAGGAAGAAGCATGGAGGTTGCCTAAGCTTTTCATCTTCCCAATAACCGAACCCCCAAAACTACAGTCCCACGAAGCTGCTTTCCAGCTGAACACTTTCAGCGGTGAAAAACTTACCACTCCATGAAGCATGACATTTTATTTTCACACTCCTAATAATTTCTCCATAACTATTGGCAATACTTAGCCATTAACAATAGTGCTTATCCTTTCTGAGTGCTTGCTGTAGGCCAGGAACTCTGGTAAAGTTTTTTGTTTTGTTTTCAAATTATAAGTTAATCTTTACAGTGATGCTATAAAGTTGGTGCTCTTACTGTTTCAGCCCGCACATGAAAATAGAGAGGCACAGAGGGACTGAGCAACTTGCTCATAGTCACACAGCTAGTGGGTGACACAACTAAGTCTGCAGACCAAGTATCTGACTCCAGAAATGATACTCTACAGCACTGTGCTCTAACCCTTCTTCCCCATCCCACCACCTACATATAAGACCATTTCTGTAATAGTACTAGCTACTGTTTATTGATCATTTAAATCATACAAAACTATATGCTAAGCGTTGTAGATGCATTTTCTCACTTAGTCCTCATATCAGTACTATGGGCTAAGTATTATCATTCTCAGTCTATAGGAGAAGAAATCGAGACTCAAGTCAATTGATCTACTGGGCCAAATCACACAGTCAGGGTTCGAGGGGACGCCTGCATGGCTGCAAAGCCAACCCTCAAAGCTGCTCTGCCACAACGCCCCGTCCCACTCCTTGAGATGAGCACAAATATAGATAACATTTTCTTACAGCACAAGCAAATCAAGGTCTCTTGGCTGCAATGACCTGAATCCACCTGATGGCCAAGGCTGCCCAAATCCACCAGGAACAGGGAAACAATCAGGGGACGAACAGTCCTTGCCCAAAGTTCATGCCCACATCTGCCTCTCTGTCACAGGGACTCAGTTGCTTGGGCATACCTTGGAGAGTTCCTCGTGCTCACCCCTGAGTACAGAGTCTATCGACTCTTACCCCAGGTACACATTTGGGCTCCCAGGTTCAAATTTAACCAACACTGACTGTGCAGCTACTGTACACATGGCACTGGGCTAGGGCTTTCAGACAGAAACCACAGCGGTCCTTGCCGAGAAGGGCGTACCGCCTTCTCCCCTTGCTGGGTGATGGGAATGCATCAACTGCTTCAGGGCTGTCCCTTAGGACTTTTGCTGTCATCCTCGCCCCTGCTGGATCATCGGCCTCTGTCACCTTCTAAAGTCAGTTGCCTAATCTGGTCAACTGTCAGCCAGACCCGTCTGTACTCCAGGACCTGACGGGGCAGATGACAATAGTTGGCCCACACCCGGCCAAATCCGGGACAGCGGACAGTGATTAAAAGCAGGCTCGTGTAGCCCAGCGCTTGCCCTATCCCAGGACACACCCCAGGGTTCAACATGCTCTCCAGTTAAATAACAACAAGGGCTTTTTTTCTGATCCTATCTATGAAATAGCTCTTCTTTTTTAAATAGAAAACTCAGAGTTCATCCTGGGGGAAGAAGAGAAAAGGAAATTCTGGACAATTATGAAGTACCAAAATACTCAAATTGTCCTCCCTTCCCATCCCAAGTACCAAAATAAAATGTACCTAAATTCTCTAATCCCATAGGGTTGCAGGTGGGGGGTGGGAGGGAGGAGAGAGTAAAAACATCCCCGCACCGAAAAGAAACCCATGGCCTAGAAATCCAGTCCTCCCTCTGCCGTCTCCTGGCAGGATGGTCTTTGGTTACATCACTTGAGCCTCAATATTTTCATCTGTAAAATGAAGGAAATAACACCCACTATTTTTTGAACAGGATTATGAAGGTGAACATGTCTGGGAAAAATAGAACACGTCAGAGGGGAAGAAAATATCCCAATTTCAGGGTTTGGACAAAAAGATAAGAACAGAATAAGGAAGAGGCAAACAGGGAGTTTCAATGGCATGTAAAATTTTTGTTTCTTAAAAAAAAAAATGTCTGCAGTAAACATGGGAAATGTTAACATTTGTTTGCCTGAGTGCTGAGTGCCTGCCTGGATGTGTTTTACTTCCCTGGATGACTAGAATATTGAATAAGATTAAGGTCAAACAGAAGCTAGGACCTGTCAGTGATTAAGAGTGTGAGTTCTGAAATCAAAGCCTGGGTTTGAATCAAGATGTACAACTTACTGTCTGTGTGATCTCAGACAAGTTACTGCATTTCTCTGAGTCTCAGTTTCCTCACCTGTAAAATGGTAAAGACAGCACCTGTCTCGTAAAACTTATACCTGATAAGCAATTCAGAGTTTGCCCAGTGGCTGGTGGATGGCAAATGTTCAAAAGTTAGCGAGTGTCATTCTGTTCTTCAAAATCAGTCATCATCATCATCAACCAGAGAAAATTGGGTATATTTTCCATTTTATTCCCCAAACCTACAGATTTTGACGTTTTTTTAGTGCAATCATTTTAGTGTATTTTCATAACAACAAAGCAAATGAGACAGGCTTCAGACTTCACATAATGGAGGCTAACTAATGTTTTTGCCCTGTGCTCATTCAGGAAGGAACACTCCACCTACAAACTCTTATCATGGAACAGCTTCACTTAAGTAAATGGAGTCCCTTCACATAGACCTGTCTGTAGAACAGACCCGAACAAAGGACCATCTTCCTACAAAGTGGCACTTTGAAAAGATACCCTGTTAAGTGCTCATAATGTCCCCCTCTTATTCTAAAAGCAAAGAACTTAGGCGGATCAAGATCACTCTCGATGGAGTAGTGAGTACGGAAGCTGCTACTTGGCTCGGGGTATACCCCACTCTGCAAGTGGTAGCTCTTTGAAGCTGAACCAGAATGAGGCAATGCACATGTGCTGACTTAGAAAGAAGCCCAGACATTTTTAAGTGAGTAGAGCAAGACTCAGAATGGTATTATACTACACACTTGACCTTAGACAGAGTGCTGATTTCAGGTTCTTTGCAGGGGTCTCCAACCACAGCCCGTGAGCCACATACAGCCCAGGAAGGCTATGAATGTGGTCCAACACAAAATTGTATGTATACTTAGAACCCTTTTCTTGCTCATCAGCTTTCATTAGTGTTTGCGTATTTAATATGTGGCCCAAGACAACTCTTCTTCCAGCGTGGCCCAGAGATGCCAAAAGGTTGGACACCCCAGTAGTCCCATTTCTAGAAAACAACAAAAGCTATGTCTTACTTTAAAAAAATAAATAAGACCCCATGTCAGCCTCCTCCTTTCCCCTTTCCCCTTGTTTCATTTTACCAGTAAGTGAAATTCAACAGTTTCTGGGGGACCACTCTCTAGAAATCCCGTTCTCTCCCCACCAAAGTGGGCCCACACAGCTAGGATTGCATGAGTATCAGTAACTGGAATGGGAATTACCCTGTTATTCCAGAAAGAGATTCAGGCAGCAAACAACAGGGTAGAGCAGACATTCCCTCTGAAGGCTTTATAAAGAAGAGTCTGAACAAGCTGGGCCACCCCCAAAGAACATCCCACTACCACAGTCAATGTAATCAGGAGAGACAGTAGGTCTTTGGCAGCGGCAGTTTTTGCCTGAGGAGGGCATGGTATAGCCCCCTCACACCCCAGAACAAAACCAAGCATGGGGGTGCAGTCCAGGAGATTCACTCAGAGATGCTGGGGGCCGCTGGCATCTCATTCCCCAGCCACATGGCTAGCTGATCCTTGGGTTCATTCGGTCAGGGAAGACAGGCAATTGGAAAGAGAACCTCCAGCTCCCACCCCCAGCTTTGTTTAAGCTGGGAAAAGGGAAGGAGTACAGTAAACTGGATAGGGAATTGAAGTCTTTTTCTGAGATGTCATTAAATATCAGGAACGATGTCAATCAAATGACACTGAAGGAAGTGACTAGGGGAAAATAACACTACTTTCATATGTTTCCCCCCAGGAGTTCTAACTGCTCAATAAATTTACATGTGTTTTCCACATTTAACATAAGGACAAATGATGTTTATGCTGCCTCTGGGTAGAAGAAGCATCCTGAGAGATGTAATATGGACAAAACAATGAGCATAAGGAAGTCTAAGGCTTAGCAACAGGTATCCTTCTAAACTGTTTAATTTTTTATCACAGCAAAATATTATCCTCATAATAACAAGTTAATTGAAATGCTTGAGCTCTAGTGAAAGGAAAGTCATTCATGTCTAAGGTTCCCGGTCAGGTTTTTGCTTTCCACAGGTATCAGGCTGAGTAAACTTATTACATACACAAGGCAGGGCAAGCCTCCCCCATTCCAGGCAAGGAGAGGGCCGGCTTCAGGGTTCCCTGGGCCGTGTGGTGAAGACCCACACCGTTCAGTTTCAATGTGACTCTCCATCATGGGGGAAAGGAAGGAAGTAACCACCACGGAGCACCTGGGAGACAGGCATGGTGCTAGACAGCTTCTCTACCTCCTCTTATTTCATAACAAGCCCAGGAGCAAGGTGGTAATAACCCACTTCACAAATGAGAAAACTGAAGTCTACCTACCCAAGATAAACTCAGCTAGTGGATAGTAGAGCAGAGAATAACTTTCTGATTCAAAAGCACATGTTCTTTCTGCTATCTTGGGGGGTGACGGGTGGAGACAGGAAGGGGGGATTTTAAAACCATTGGAATATACAAAGAGTAAAACTAAAAT